>APFE031388815.1:30911-45392 GCA_000404065.3 Pinus taeda | reverse complement strand
ACTCAAATATCTCCCTAGCATTCCGGTAATGAACGCAATATCCGGACGCGTGCATACTTGTGCATACATGATGCTACCGACGGCTGAGGCATAGGGAATATCTTTCATGAGGTTTTTATCTAAGTCAGTTTGGGGACATTGTTTCAGACTAAACTTATCTTCTTTTGATATAGGGGTATCTCCTGGTTTGCTGTTTTGCATGCCAAATCTTGTTAGAATCTTATCGATATAGTTCCTCTGGGATAACCTCAGAATACCTTGAGATCTATCTCTAAGTATTTCAATCCCTAGAACAAATGATGCATCACCAAGATCTTTCATTTCAAAGTTCTTAAATTAAAAATTCTTAGTTTGATGCAACATATCCTTATCGTTACTGGCAAGCAATATGTCATCTACATATAAAACCAAGAAAATAAATTTACTCCCACAGAACTTAAGGTATATACATTCATCTACTATGTTAGACTCAAAACCAAATGAGCTAGCAACTTGGTGAAACTTATAATACCATTGTCGAGATGCTTGTTTTAGCCCATAGATAGATTTCTTAAGTCTGCAAACCATAGACCCTGCATCACCTGATACAAAGTTTTCTGGTTGCATCATATAGATCGTTTCATCAATGTCACCATTGAGAAACGTCGTCTTTACATGCATCTGATGAAGTTCTAAATCATAATGTACTACAAGCGCCAATATAATCCTTAAAGAGTCTTTCGATGAAACTGGAGAGAAAGTCTCTTTATAATCAATGCCTTCTTTTTGTGTGAAACCTTTCGCAACAAGACGTGCCTTGTATTTTTCAACATTGCCTTTAGAATCCCGCTTAGTCTTAAATATCCATTTGCAACCAACAGGTTTCTTGTCTTTAGGCAATGGAACGATATCCCAAACGTCATTGTCATACATAGATTTCATCTCTTCATTCATGGCATTAATCCACATTTGAGAGTTAGAGCTTTCCAAAACTTGTTTGATATTAACAGGATCATTTTCAAACATGCCAATGTCAAACTCATGTTCTTGAAGATATGCATAATCCTTTAATTGTGTAGATCTTTTCTCTCTAGTAGATCTCCTAATTGGCACAGGCTCTAGATTTTCTTGAGGTTCATTTACAACTTGATCTTCAACAGAAGGAGGAACATCATTACCAACTTCTGAATCTCCCACAGGCCCTAGGCCAATCAACATTGTTCTGTCAATGTGGGGGTTTGGGTTGGGTTCAGGTCCATTTGTGTTCTCTATTCCATGTTGAGTTTCTAACTGAGTTGTTTGGGATGATGAAGTTTGCACATTGTCAAAAGATGTATTTCTAAACGCAATCGGAATTTGAACAAAACTAGGACTTTGGTCCATAGTCTCATTCGCATTCGTCTCTTCTTCTTCAAAAATACTATATTTTGTCATATCTCCCCCCACAAACTCATTATCCTCAAAACTTTTGCACTTCCTGACTCGAAAACTGTATGTTCTGTTGGATTATAGAATTTGAACCCCCTAGATCGTTCAGAATAGCCTATAAAGTAACAACTAACGGTTCTTTCATCCAGTTTCTTTTCGCTTGGCTGATAAGGCCTAGCTTCACATGGACATCCCCAAACTCTCAAATGATTCAAGCTAGGCTTGCGCCCAACCCATAACTCGTAAGGGGTCTTGTTAGCTGCTTTAGTAGGCACTCTATTAAGTATGTATGTTGCAGTCTTTAAGGCTTCTCCCCACAAATTCTCAGGTAGAGTTGTACGAGCAATCATACTTCTCACCATGTCTTTAAGGGTGCGATTTCGTCGCTCAGCAACACCATTCATTGCAGGCGAACCTGGCAACGTATACTGAGGCACAATTCTGCATTCCTCTAAGTATTTTGCAAAGGGACCTTGACGCTGTTCTCCTGATCCATCATAACGACCGTAGTATTCACCACCACGATCAGAATGAATGGACTTTATACGTTTGTTAAGTTGTAACTCAACTTCCGTTTTGAACTTTATGAACATGTCTAATGCTTCTGCCTTTTCTTTTATTAAGTAAATATGACCATATCTTGAATAATCATCTATGAATGTGATAAAGTAACGGTTACCATTTCTTGTAGCCTTTGGAAAAGGACCACAGATATCCGTATGAATCAATTCTAAGACATCATTACATCTTTTTGCATCATACTTACGTTTATTAGTTTGTTTTCCCTTTATACAATTTACACAATCACTTAAGTTTGTAAAATCTAAAGGTTGGAGAATATCATTAGACACAAGACGTTCTATCCTTTTCATAGAGATATGTCCTAATCGCTTGTGCCATAATGTTGCAGATTTCTCGCAAGTTAATTTACGTTTTCTATTATCTATATGCAGTGCCTCTGAATGTGAAGTGTCTATATCTAGAAAATAAAGATTATCATAAGAAGACAGGATACCAGAAGCAAGAAGCTTAGAATCTTGACACAAACTGAAATTTCCATTACCAAATGAACATACATAACCATTTTTGTCCAAATAAGATACAGAAATTAGGTTCCTTCTGAAAGATGGAACCACTAAAGCATCAAAACTTAAATAAAATCTTGTCTTACATAATAATCTAAATTTTCCTATGCTTTCCACTTCTACTTTGTTGCCATTTCCTACGTAAACGTAGTGCTCTGCCTCACTTGGCTTGCGATGGCTTAGGCAACCCTGCATCGACATACTGATGTTAGTCGTTGCACCTGAATCTATCCACCAAGTATATCTAGATACAGAACTTAAATTAACTTCAGAACAAACTAAAGCAAGAGACATACCTTTCTTTGCCAACCATGCACGATAGTTGGTGCAGAATTTCTTTGTATGTCCTGGCGCTTTGCAGAAAAAACAGTTCTTTTCTTCCGCTTTCACAAAAGTATCTTCCTTCTTACTTTTCTGCGCGGCATTGTTTGCAGCGACCTTGGTAGGTCCCTTTTCCTTGGCAGTAAACTTGCGCTTCTTGCCTTTACCCTTACGATTATATGTTACTACATGAGCACTTTCTCCCTTAGTCATTTTTTGTCTCTCTTCCTCCTGCACCAACTGAGCCTCAAACTCAAGTAGTGTCCATGTCTCTCTTTGACAATTATAAGTCATCTTGAATTGACTAAAGTTAAACAGGAGAGACAGAAAAATGAACTCAATGAGAACCTCATCAGAGATGTCATAATTATGCCCTTTCAAGGCACGTTGCAGTCTTGTCATCTCAATAACATGCTCTCTAACCCCTTCTTTTCCCTTGTATTTTATTGTTGCCAACTTCACAAAGAGTGTACTAAATTCAGTCTTTTTACTCTTTGTGAATTTTTCTTCAAGGGCCTTAAGGTATTTAATAGCGCTTGTCCCTGTATCAGGTATGATGCCTCGAAAAGTCTCATGGATCGTTTGCTTCATCACCATTATGCACATGCGATCTGAATGCTCCCATCTAGCAATGTCAGCCTTCTCTTGAGGAGTTACCTCACTCTCTTTATTAGGCATGGGGCGATCAAATCTCAGTGTTGTGTCCAATTGCATGATCCCTAAGACTAATTTCAGCTTTTCCTCCCACTGTTTGAAATTGTTCCCCATGAGGGGCTTAATCTGACTTAGACTTGACATTATGTTTAGATCTGAAAAATTCAAAAACAAGGAAATAATTTAGATACGATGCATCACGATTTGATTCTTAATCATAATTCTAAAATCTATCTAAAGGCATGTGCAAAACTATTTGCTCCATTAAAACTTTAGCCAAAACACCATTCAATAATGAAACACCTTTGGGTGCAATCATTACCTTCAGGCACTTTGGTGTAGTGAATAAAGTACAAACATGCAACCTTTTTGTCAATCTACCTTTGGTTCAGACTAACATATCCATGAACTAACGACCATCGCTACTCCATGTGTGTTGCAACTAATTTTCATACACTGCCGTTATGCACCAAACAACTTAGCAGGCGCCAACCCTCCTTTGGGAAAGCTAACACCCACGTCCATTGCCAGCACGTCATTTCAAATTGTCATGAGTCACCCTTGCAATCGTCTTACAGAGAGCGGTTCGTTTGCGAACATCAATGCTTGACTCATGCGAAAAACAACACATGTATTCTTAAAAAACGCCTTTAGTTAGATTCAAAAATTAGTAAAACTTTAGCAATTTCTACAATCATTACCTTTTAGAAATGCTTCAATAATTTATTTAAAGAATACTAAATAATTTATTTAGAGAATACTAAATAATTTTATGGTTGCCATAATTAGTATCATTGTGATAAAATCCGAATTTAGTATTATATCAATAATTGACGTTAATACAAATTTTATGCCATAATTAGCATTATTGTGATAAAATCCGAATTTGGTATTATATCAGTAATTAACGTTAATACAAATTTTATGCTATAATTAGCTTTATTGTGATCAATTTAGAATTCAGTGTTATACCCTTTAATTGGTGTTAATACCAATTTTAAATAATATCTAAATCCTAATAATTAGCCTAAATATAGCATAATATATATAGTAATTATAGTAATTATAGTTATTATAACCTAAATTATAATTACTATAATCACTGACAATTACTTCTAAGGTCTGGTAAGATGGTAAAATAATCTTTTTCAACCAATTTCATGATTGTTTCGAATTGTCTTAAACCTTCCTCCTTCGTATTGGATTGCAGCGATACAAAGGCATTTCAGACGTTCTTGTGATGGGTATGCAACGTTATTGCATAAAAACGTATGTGAGATTGGTATGCAGCCTTTCATAAACCATTCTATGTTATGTTTCATGCGTTCACAACATTTCATGTAAGTTGTGGAACATTTAAAAAAAAAAACAATATTTTTCCAACTCGTTCCAATAATATAACAATAATATATAACATATTAAAACCGGTAATATACCAATAAAGTAGCGTTCACATATTAATACTGGTTCATATTCTATAGCATTGTTCCATATATTTACACCAACGTTCATACTCCGTGAATTGATACCAATTATTAACACCAATTAAAACTCAGTGATACGAATTCTTGATAGCCTTCCAAAGCAACATTATGCAATTTTATCAAAGCAGCGTTATGCAGTGTAATTGGTTCCAAGGAAATTATTCAACGTTTGTTCCAACGTTTCAATGCAGTTGTTCAAAGCATTGCAGACATTTCCAGGTTTAACATGAAACAGAGCACCATTACCACAGCTTGAAATGAGACAGACGCAAACATAAAAATGAGACAGACGCCATTATTAATATTGCAGCAATTACATATTAAGTGTCCTGGTGCTGAGTTTTAACGCATAATATGCTTTTCATTCACCCATAATACAACCAACAGTAAAAATTCGTGCATACATTCCGCAAACAGATTCTCATGCATACATTTGGGGATTCTCATGCATACATTTGTGTTCACAGTTTGCATGCTTCTGTTTGACCGAATAAATGACGGCATCTGCCCTTTTCTAATCCCATGAATTAGCATTGCTATAGTAAAACAAATATTGGCATCTAACCCGAATAAACATAGCTAATGTAGAATAAATATTGGCATCTCTAACCTCACAGCATTAAGATATGAGTCGTGTCTAAAAAAAATCTAAAATAAAGGAGTAAAAGAAATCACAATTAATCCTTCATTTTACTGAGACTATAAAGCGATTTCTGAGAACATAAGTGATAAACGGCAACTGCCATCATGATTCCAGAAATAATAAAGCTATAGAAAAGACAAAAACCAGAGTTACACAAAATAGATTCTTACATAACGACGCTCTGATACCACTTGTAGGATTTAATTTATGGGTTTTCCTAATTACTTTAAACCCTAACCAAGATCTACTCCTTTGTAAGAAATTGAAAATAATGCACAGCGGAACTTACTTTCCATCTTCTAAAGCTCCTGGTCTTGACTTGAATTGTTAGCTCTTGAATCCTTCCAAGAGCTTGCAATCCTTTTCTCTAGCTATCCTTGATAGAGTATCAAGTCTTTAATGGAGCAGACAATTTTCTTGAGTGATTGCAAGCCTTGGAGACTCAGCCCTTTTATAGCAGTCCCAATCCTAGGGCAGCCGAAATTTAGCTTTCAGCCGAAATTTAGCTATCAAGAAATTTATTACTGCTATTATTTCAATCAATTATAATCGGTCCATTAACAATTATAATTGATTAACATTATTCTATATTTATTTGTATCCAAATCCTTATTTAAATACGTTTAATGCCCTGACTTAATTAATCACGTTATTTGGCATATTTAATCATTACATAAATGTAATCTTGCTGACAGTATTTGATATCATAATCATAATGCACGCATGTCCAACCTAATTATTGTAATTAGACTTATCTAAATCCAACAACTATGTATTCATGGAAAAAGACACAACTTCAGCTTCCGACCATTCTGCTTCGTTCGTGTAACCTTCAACCACGAGCTCCCACTGCGTAACTTCATATATAATCTACTTACGTATACTTTCGTGGAAAATGGAAAGCTCCATTAATAATATCAAACTTGTAAATTTAATTATATCATACCGACCACGTCATGACCCTGTCTCTCGCGCCCTTCTTTCTCTATTTCATTAACCAGATTGTACAGAGCAAGGAAGCATATTTTCATGTGCTCTTGCATTCGGTCTAACAGAGACAGATCCCATCTAAAACAACAAAGAGTCAGGAATGTGCGTGTATATATAGTTAATAATTAGTAATTATTGCATCCAGAGTTATCGAAATTTAGAAGGTTAGTTAAGTGAGTCAAGTATGGAATAATGTGTGACTTACTCAGGTAATTTTAGGTGCAAGAGCTTTAGCTAGAATCTTGTATGAGTCCGTTAACTGAGTCAAGTATCAGTTAGTTAGAGTTTAGGTTTTATTGAAAAAAAAGTAAAATAGAGTGTATGTTTGTATCTTAAATTATTTTGACTTAGTTACTAATTGAAAGATGATAAATACTCTATAATGGGTTAATTATAATAAGTCAAATTAAAAAAGTTCATTATAATAAGTCAAATAAAAAAAGATAAATATTTTATAATGAGTTCATTATATAATTGAGGCCGCTGTGATTTATAATAAATTTATTATAAATGTTTTTGGTGATAATCACATCAAAATTTATTTGTCTAGGTGTTTAGAGTCAGTAAGTGTGGTTGATCGTCATCACAAGATGAAGAACTAGATTATGGTAGCAAATTAAATAGAGAGATCCATCATGGTAGTTGTTTCTTTCTACCAATTTGAATGATAGGTCTTTCTATTTAATTTTCTGCCATTATCTGATTCTTCATTTTATCTTGATGATAAACCACACTTGCTAATTCATTATAATCAAATCAATTTTTATGATTAATAGAAAAACCAAAACTCTGTATTATTGTTTGTGTGTAAAATTTTGTCTTTCCACGTTTACCTTTTTATCCTTACAAAAAACTAATTAGGTTTTTGATCTATTAAATACATATAAAAAAGAAAGAGATGAAATATACCAAGTCTGTACCTTTTAAATGCTTCGTTGAACAGCTTGATGTTTTCTAAAGATGCATGCGTATCGAGAAATGGCTCTACACGTAGCGAGCTCTGGTTCAAACATAATAGAGGCGATTGAGAAATATATTTCAGCCACACGGTCGCGGGTGAAATTGAGCTCTGCAAACGCCGACGATTTCCACCACCTTTGAACAATTCGAGATACACTTAAAGCTTTCAGGCAAGCCCATCGACCATATGATCAGTTGGAAATATGAATTGGAACATTCGACTTAAAAAAAAAAAAGACGAATATGAATTGGAACACGACTTAAAAAATAGCAAGCAACACCTTCGAAGCTCGAGAATCTCCTTTTGCTACATGGACTGCACATTATTGAAGTCCAGTTTGGCCAGTTCCAAGTATTTTCTGTTGTTAATGTATGACATACTGCACCCCTCAATAATACATTATTAAAATACTTGACGTTAGCATGTTAAAAGATGGCACTATAGACGAAACGAATGTTACAAATATTACAGGGTTTGTATCTTACGTATACATGGTTTTCCCAAGCCATACATCGTTTGGCCCGTAACGTTCAATGTAGCTTCTAGCCTCCAGTCTTGGCAGGCTCCTATGCCATGGATATTTGAGCGCGTACTCCACCTGGAAATAAAATTGCCATAGCATACAGAATATATATATGCGATCATCAATTAATTGGCATAGTTTACCCAGTTTCCAAATTTGTCTGGATTGTTAAAAATGACCGGAATTTCGAAAGAAAAAAAATGGTAATAAAAATGTTGGAATCAAAATTTTAACAAAGAAATCAAAATTTTGAAATTTGACAGTTGTGACTTGTATTTACAAAGTCTTGAAATACAACACCTATAACTTCAATTCACAAAAAATAGACCAGAATTTCCATAATTTTCGGAAGCAAATTTGAAAAATGGGCTTAATTGATAGGGAATTTTATAGGTGGCAACAAGACACATAGATGTTTAAAGATCTAGAAATATTATATTATATATCTTTCTGTTAGTTCAGAGCATACAAAACACATAGCAGAGAATAATTTGACAGAGACAGACAAATGGAGAAACAACAAGATTACTTAGTGATAAATAGTAGAATATATAAAACAATCACTTGAGAACAGAAATCACTTTGCATTACATAATAGGCTTGGGCCTTGGCTTGCTTTCCTTGGCCAAAGAAATTACAAATTTATAGAGGCAGAAGAAGGATTTAGAATCCTGTATGTGATTCAGATGGAGATTTGGAATGATCTAGAAACTATTAGCAGTGTAGAAGGATCTAGAATCCTGCATGAGATTTTAGAAACTACTGGCAGTGTAGAAGGATCTAGAATCTTGATGAATTTGGCTTCACACTTAACATTCTCCCACTTGAAGCCAAATAAGAGTCATCCAGTCACACCGAGTCCTACCATGCCTCTACATAACTCATGTTTATTTCGTGGTAGAATCTTAGTGGGCATATCAGCAAGGTTCCTATCTGTATGGATCTTTTCCAAAGATAATTGTTCTTCCTCCAACACATGCTAGATCCAATGGTACCTTAAGTCAATGTGCTTGGTTTTTGAATGAAATGTTGGGTTTTTCGCCAAGTGAATAACACTCTGACTATCACAATATAACACATACTTGTCCTTCTTTATTCCTATCTCTCCTAAGAATCGCTGCATCCACAACATCTCTTTACAAGCTTATGTTGCAGCTATGTACTCTGCTTCCGCTGTAGAGAGGGATACTATTCTTTGTAGCCTTGACACCCAAGATACAACTACACCTGCAAATGTATACAAATAACCTGTAGTGGGCTTTCTGGTATCCATATCTCCAGCCATATCCGGATCTGTAAATCCTTCAAGCACAGTCTCATCATGAGCAAAACATAAACAATAATGACTAGTACCCTTGATATGCCTTAAAATCCATTTTACTGCTTGCCAATGTTGTTTGCCTGGATTGGTAAGGAACTTGCTCACTACTCCCACTGAATATGCAATGTCTGGTCGTGTGCATACCATGGCATACATTAAGCTACCAACTACTGAAGCATAATGAATTTTTCTCATCTCTTCTTTCTCTTTGTCATTACTAGGACATAACTAGTACTCAGCTTGAAGTGGGCTACAAGGGGTGTACCAACTGGCTTGGCATCCTTCATATTAAACCTGTAAGCACCTTCTTGATATATTTTTCTTGTGACAACCACAACCTTTTGTTTTTCCTATCATGCATAATCTGCATGCCCAATATTTGTTGTACTGGTCCTAAATCCTTCATTGCAAATTTGCCACCCAAATCTTTCTTCAACCTATTGATCTTGTTCTTATCATACCTAACAATCAACATGTCATCCACATATAACAATAATATAATATACTTTCCTTGATCATACCTCTTGATATAGACACAATGGTGAGCTTCCAACCTCTGAAAACCATGTTCTAACATGAATTACTCAAATTTCTTGTACCATTGTCGAGGTGTCTGTTTCAACCCATAGAGACTCTTCTTCAAACTACAAACAAGGCCTTCTTTGCCTTTTTTTAAGAAGCCTTCTGGCTGCTCCATATAAATTTCTTCCTCCAATTCACCATGAAGGAAAGCAATTTTTACATCTAACTGTTCACATTCTAGGTCTAATGTAGCAACTAGACCAAGAATGACTCTAATGGATGACATTTTAACAACAGGTGAGAAAATTTCAGTGAAGTCAATACCTTCTATTTGGGAAAAACCTTTCACCGCCAGTCTTGCTTTATACCTCTCCTTCTTTTTGTCACCTTCATGCTTAATCATGTACACCGATTTGTTTTGTAGAGATTCTCTTCCTTTTTGGAGGTTCACCAACTCCCAAGTTTTATTTTCCTGCAAAGAGTTCATTTCTTCTTCCATTGCGTTCTTCCATTCTTTACTGTGCTCAACTTTACAAGCTTCTTGAAAACAATTAGGCTCACCTTCATCAGTCAACAAAATATAGTTTGAAGGAGGATACCTTTATGAAGGTTTGAGTCTTAGAAGATCTGCGAACCAACTGTGCTGGTGCACTGTGAGGTTGAGTCTCCTGTAAAGGATCTTGCAAGATTACTTCTTCTTTTT
Organism: Pinus taeda; assembly: GCA_000404065.3. NCBI lineage: Eukaryota > Viridiplantae > Streptophyta > Pinopsida > Pinales > Pinaceae > Pinus > Pinus taeda. The sequence continues at coordinate 34,778 of APFE031388815.1, read as the reverse complement.
GTTCATTATTTTCCACTTGTTGTTCTTCATGCTCCTGAATTCGCTATTCATTTTCTTGTATTGGTGGTATGTTTTCCTGCTGCTCTACAAACCTGTCAATAACCTTCTTGACCTCCAACTGACCTACAGTCCTCTTGAACATTTCCGACTCATTAAATATAACATTTCGGCTTCTAATAATTTTATGTTTGACTGGATCCCATAGACGATAACCAAGATCTTCATCCACATATCCGCAAAAAATGCATTTCGTAGATTTATCATCTAGCTTAGTTCTATTTTCTTTGGGAATATGAACGAATGCTTCACATCCAAAGATTTTGAAGTGAGAATAATTCAAATTCTTACTAGCGCAAACTTCTTCAGGGATACCGCCATCCAAGGTTGTAGTTGGAGATCTATTTATGAGGTAGAAAGCGGTCCTGACTACTTTAGCCCAAAAATTCTTCTCCAAATAAGAATTGGACAACATACTTCGCATATTTTCCATAATTGTGTGATTCATCCTTTCTGAGACACCATTTTGTTGAGGAATACCAGGCACATTCTTCTCATGCTTTATGCCAAACCTGTTACAATATTCCTTAAATGCATTTGAGCAATATTCTCCACCATTATCTATTTTTAAACACTTCATCCATTTGTTAGTCTCTCTTTGAATAGAAATATGGAATTTTTGAAATATTTCAAACACTTCACTTTTATTTTTCATAAGATATTCCCAAACTTTCCTAGATGCATCATCTATAAATGTTACAAAATATGATGCTCATCCTAATGATTTGATGTTAACAGGCCCAAACACATCCGAGTGTACCAATTCTAACACATTTTTCTTTCTGACATGGCCACCTCTAAGGAATGAAACCCTTCTTTGTCTACCATATATAGAATTCTAACAAAGATCAAGATTGCAGGATTTCAAACCTGGCACTAAATTTTTACTAATAAGGATTTTTAAGCCCTTCTCCCTCATGTGACCTAAACGCTTATGCCACATATTTGCTGAATTTCCTTCTTTTGCCACAACAGCCAAATCTGATTTTCCTATCAGTGTCTTCAATGTGTATAATGTTCCTATCTTGGGTGCTTTGGCCATGACCAATGCACCTTTGCTAATTTTCCAGCCTCCTTTTCCAAAGCTTGTCGAATAGCCTTCATCATCGAGTTGTCCCATAGAAATTAAACTCATGCGCATTTCTGGTACATGCCTGACTTGTTTCAACAATATATCTTGTCCATCTTTCATCTTGATCTGTACATCTCCCACTCCAACAATACTACAAAAATAATTATTCCCCAAATGCACTCTACCATAATCACCGGGATTATATGAAACAAAATTGTCTTTGCATAGGGTTACATGGTGAGATGCCCCATAGTCAAGGATCCAATCAAAGATATTGCTAGATGTATATACAAATGCATCCTCTATTGAAACATTAAACAACACATCACCATCTGTGGCTACAGCAGTAGTCTCACCTTCATTTGTGCTAGATGACTCGTGCTTTGTACTAGATGGTTTCTGATCCTTTTTTCCTTTCTTCTAGAATTGACATTCTTTTTTCATGTGCCCGGGTTTGCCACAATGAAAGCAGATGATCCTTCCTCTGCTTGATTTTGATTGGCCTCTCGATCTTGATCGCCCTTGCCGACCTCGATCCATTCTCCTACCACGATCAGCTAGAGCTAGAGATCTCCTCCCTGGTTTTCTGCAATTGACTTGCGTCGTAGCTCCTCATTTATTAAACTACAATAACATCATCAAACTTCAAGGTCCCTGTAGTTGTTGAAGTGCTGATACCTACAATTAAATTTTCCTAGTTGTCTGGCATAGAACACATTAGCAGAATAGCTCTAATTTCATCATCTAAAATGATTTTAACAAAGGCAAGTTGATTAGTAATAATATTAAATGCATTCAAGTGCTTAGCAACTGAAGCACCCTCCTTCATTTTGAGATTATAAAGCTTCTTCATCAAGAACACTTTGTTTGATGTGGTGTTCTTCTCATATAGATCATGGAGCTTCTTCCATAATCCTTCAGTCGTCTTTTCTCTGGACACATTGAAATAAACATTCTTCGCTAAATATTGGTGGATTGTTGCAATTGCCTTTCTATCTAAATTATTCACTTCTTAAATTGTCATCGATGAGGGTTTTTTTTTTGCCCTCAATTGGCAAATACTGATCCTTTAAAATTAGTACATCCTCAATATGTGATTTCCATAGGGAAAAATTAGCCCTGCTCAACTTCTCCATATGTGTAAGTGTTGACTCCATTTTCAATCAAATTCATGCCCCAAAACACAAAAAACTCCACTTAAAAATAAAACTTTAATTATTACTCTTTAAAATTTAGTAATAATGACCTTCATCCCTTTAAAATACCCTTTTCAAAATTCCTGCTTCTTTTGAAAATATATTTTTCAAAGTTCCAACATATAATTATATATGTTTCATAATAAATATAAGAACATATATAATTTTTTAACCTCTTCACATTTCACACATACATATGTTGGTTTAAGAAAAAAACTTACTTATACGTGCAAGCTTGATGTAAAAAAAACTTATGAACACCACGTTTCAACTCCAATCTCCACTCCACTTTTCAAACTCCAGAAACACGTTTCAACATAGGTCCATGACCTTGTTTTTCTTGCAACAACTCTCTTTTAGTTCCAGCGTTCCTCAGCTATTTCCTAGACAGATCCTTCAACGGCTTCAGGTGTAACAACCAACATTTTAACGAACCTTGTAGGAGCAAAGCGATGGAACTAAGTGGCTTGCACAGTGGATATTCAAACCTAGCTCCGATACCAGTTGTTAGACCAGAGCATACATAACACACAACGGATTTATACTTAGATACTTCAACGACAATAGTAAAGAATAATTCACAGAGACACACAAATTGGGAAACAACAAGATTACTTAGTCAAAAATAGCGGAATAGATAAAACAATCACTCAAGAACAGAAATCACTTTGCATTACATAACAGGCTTGGGCCTTGGCTTGCTTTCCTTGGCCAGAGAAATTAAAAATTTATAGAGGCAGAAGAAGGATCTAGAATCTTGTATGTGATTCAGATGGAGATCTGGAATGATCTAGAAACTATTGGTGGTGTAGGAGGATCTAGAATCCTACATGTGATTCTAGAAACTACTGGCAGTGTAGAAGGATCTAGAATCCTATATGAATTTGGCTTCACACTAAACACTCTCCCCGAATGTTCTCTTTCAGACCCCATTTGTCTAACGCATCCACATTTTCCACAGCGTTTCGCAAGTACCTTTTGATACAAAGTTTTGCTTCTTCCATGACCGTTTCTCCTCGCATTGCAACATGTGAGAAACGATTGACATTTAACATGTGAGCAACGATTGATTTTTTATTATTATTAATGTAATAAATATGGTTAATAATAATATGGTTTCAATATCCCAAAAGCCTTATTTTTTGTGTAAAAAAACAGTTTATTTGTGGTGTTTGTATTTTTTCTGAGAAAAATATGTAAATGTTTACCTTATCTGATATTTCGATTGAACATTCTACTCATCACTAAGTTAATTATTCATTCATTGTGTATCCATGTGAAACAATTACGACATTGATCTATTCATTCTACCTATTGAACGATCAAATGTCAAGATAGACCGTATATTATGAAATGGAAAAATTTGATGGTTTGTAAGAATAAAAAAAAAAAATACTAAAATACTATTAGAAATTATATGTGGTTTATTTTGAATAAATAGCAATTACAGATATTCAAAGGCATGGAACAAAGTCAACCATTGAATTTTAGTTTTATTTTGATGTTAATTTTTTTATTATTTTTAAATATGTTTATAAATAG
>APFE031388812.1:28462-78005 GCA_000404065.3 Pinus taeda | reverse complement strand
TAACAGGGCATCAGGCGAATTGTTGTCAAGGTGGAGATTGTTGAGATTTTTCTGTTTGAGTCAAATAGGCAAAAAATCTCTGAAGGATGACAACAATAGGGATTCAGTTCTTAGATTAGCTCCAGGTTGTTGGGAGGGAGTTAATGCCTCCTATATTTGATGTGAGGGAGTTATGAGGCTGTTAGATTCTCTATGCTATATAACAGACAATCATTCGGATGATTTGCTATGAGAGTGTGAGGATTTCTTGATGTAATCTCCAATTTGATTAATATATTCCTGATGCCTATGTTTGGTGGACGTAGTCCAGATTGGTTGGGTGAACCACGTTAAATACTGTGTTATATTTGCTTCCGCTGTGTGTTTTATTTAATTTGACTGTGCACCTGTACCAACAGAGGGCTGATTTTCCCAAATCTCTTGGTTTAAATGCCAAACACCAATGCAATGAATCTCTTGGTTTAGATGTTAAAGACAATGCAGTGTTAAAGGCTTTTGTATCTATATCTAATAAGGAAACTGGGTTGGTAATGAAGAAAAAGGAAACTGTGTTGATAATGAAAAAATAGATATGAAATAACCAGCGTATAGAGAATCAACCCAAATCTTTTGGTTTAAATGCGAAGGACGATGTAATGGGAATGGCTTTGTATCTATATCTAATAGGTAAACTGGGTTGATATTGGAAAGATAGATATGAAATACCGAAATGCAAAGGTAAGATTGGTGCTTTGCATTATAGAAATTCTAGAATTAACACTTTGCATCACAAGGAATCTAATAGAAATTCTCCGCTACAGTTATATGGGCAGACAGAAAGACCCACTATATGTCTTTGGTCTATGTAATTACCAGCTCTGTATATAGCTTATTAGCTGGGCTATCTAGCTACCACAGTAGTTTGACTTGCTGAAACGCAGGCAAAACTCAATTTTATCATTTGCAATACAACTAATTATAATATTTGTAATACATTTGAATTCTTTCAGATGAGCAAGAAACCATTTGGCAGGTTTGGAGGCTTTTTGAAAAAACAGTAAACTTCTTGGAAAGTATTTAACAAGTTTTCTCACACTTTTTTGTCTATGGTGATGGTTAAAGTGTCTACTCAAAATATTGGATGTTTCAAAACACACAATTCAATCTCCAAAGATTTGAAACACCAATTTTTTTTGATTGAGTGTAAATGCTACAACATAGGAAATTCAGGTAAATTTATTTTGTATCTGACAGGTTCTGGCAGACGGTGGCTGGACTCCGTCAGGCAACCTGCCTCCACATTGTAAGACCGGGGTTTCCAACCAGGGACTTTTCACGAACTTAGGGTTTGACTCCGTGATCGCGGTTGGAGGTTGGCTGGCGTGGTTGATCCTGAGATTCAATTGAAAATGTAGCATTCTACATTTATCTCTACCCGATGTGCCTGTTCGATGCACAGAGAAGTCAATTGGCTGCTAGGTTGCTCGATCCACAGAGAAATGACTCTGCCAGGTAATTGAGATTTGGATGACCTGTGTCATTAGCACCCAATGATGGACACGATGTAATTAGAAATTGCTTAGGTAGGTTGCTAAGTATTGGCAGAGTTAAAGAGCCTTGGTACAGTCCATTTTCTTAGCTGCAAGAGATTCGGCGAGGAGGTCGAGGTTTGTGGACAGAGGTTGGCCACGACTACTTATTCTTGGTTTGGGTTTCACGAACCCATTTCCAATGAGGTGAAAATTCGATGAGGATAATGATTTCAAAGGCGTTACTTATTCTTTAAATGAGAGTCAAGATTAAGACGAGCCAAACTATGCCTTTGAAGTCACTGTTTTCATCTAATCTCTACCTCATTAGATTTGTTAATGAAATCCAAACCAAGAACAAGTAGCCGTGGCTAACTTCTGTCCACTACCCTCGACTTCCTTGTCGAATTACTTCGAGCCAAAAAAAATGTAGTGAACCAAAGCCCTTTAAAGGTGCAAATCATTTGCAGTGTAACTAAGTTGTTTCTGATTGCATCGATTTGTAGTGGTCTTACCCATGTTATGTGCTAACCACACATATCATCCAAAATTCAATGACCTAAAAACTAAGTGACTTCTTCGTGAATCGAGTAGTGACATCTGGTATTTCTCAATGTAGATTGCTACATTTTCAATTAAAATCCAAGATCAACTGCACTAGCCTCTAGCTATGGTCATGTTGTTGAACCATAAGTTCATGAAGAAATCCCTACTTGGAAAACATGGTCTCTAACTGCAACGCACAATATACAGAGGCAGGTTGCCTATGGTGGGATATGGGAGAGGGTTTCCAGAGGGGCGAGCTAGGGCTTCCACCATCATCATCGAGATAAGTCTCTTTAAGGTTTAAGGGTGAGGACATGGCAACATCACTGACAATGGAAGATAAGATGAGATAAGATAATTATATTTCTGTCCAACTAATGACCACAAAGTAGGTCAAATGGACGGTTGAGTACAATGATGTCCATAGAATGCGGGAGAACCAAACAGTCTCCTATTAAAAAAATACATTGCATGAATATAAAAGGTACAATGCAGGAACATAAAAGATACAATGTATGGAATGCTCTAACGAAGAGAATCAGACCCATCTCTCCTAACATTCGAGATTGACTGAAGAGCACTGAAAAAAAATCCACAAAGTTTGTTGGTCTGATGAAAGGTCAGTGGGAGGTACAGACTGTCCACTAAGTTGTTGTTTGGGGGAGTTTGTGCATTGTTGAGGTTTGCAGGACCTAGTTCGTCTCCCAGGGACAGATCTGAGACGGTTTCGCTGCTGGGGTCTCGTGTGGCGGGGTGAGGTCCCACGGATCCTCACTGGTCTAGAGTTTGGATATGAAATGGTATCAATCGTTCTCTTTGTGCCCCTGTCTGAAAGTAGTATCCTGAAAAATGTTGTGATCCTCTGTGTGGGGTCAGGTTTGATGGGATGTTGAAGAATATGCGTTCGGAACCTAAGGGCCTCTTGCATATATAGGGCCAAACATCTCTGATCGGGATACTTGAAAAAGTCTGTGAGGGTCTGAGAGTCTCTGAACAAGCAATGAAACCTTCCTCTGATCTCGTAGTAGATAGGGCATCCAAAAATAAAGTGCACCTCAGTCTCTACTTCCTATAGATGACATACCTGACATATTTTGTTCGGTCTATTAATCTGGTGGTGCCCGAAGTCTATGAGAACCTACTCTGAACTGACCTAGAGGAATGCGAAGAGCATGCATCTAGTGGTGAAACGTATACTGGGGTGGAATAATGAGCCCGTCTCTCAACTCCAAGAAGTGCTCAGCGTTATAGGCCATCTTTGGGCGCAACCCTCCCAGAGGATTGACCCAGGTGACCTAGACGAACTGCCTGTAGATGTCCTCCCTGATGATCTTGTTCAACTCTTGTTTAGTAGGTAGAAGGTGACCAGGAGCATCCAAGGAATATTAGAAAGGAGGGAGACGATCCAACTGAATGCCTGCTGACTCTAAGAGATCTGAAACTCTTGTAAACCAACATCTAGACCGACCCGAGGGAGTAGAACGAGCAATATTCTTAGAAGAGAAATATGCCAAGTAAGGGTAACGATCCCTACTCTTTATCAAGTCTGCAAATCCTCGGACACGATGCAAGAATGAGACCAAATTGAAGACTGCCTCAAGCCAAAATGGTTGAGCTCCAACTCTACAAGGATGATGTGTTGAGGTATTGTCTGTTTGCATCTAATGATGCGGCGGAGAAGAAGAGTCTAAACTCTCTCAATTGAAACCCAATTCGACTCAAGTAAAGACGGTCTCCAAATCTTTGAGCCATATAGAACAGTGGGATGAATCAAGGTGTACAGGAGGCTAATCTTGGATGAGATGTCCTGGAAGTGATGTCGAAAGCACTGTCTCTCGAGAAGGGCTAAGGATCCATATCCTTTGTTGATCAAAGGCTGAGGAGTTGGTTGCAAACTGAAGCGGGGACCTGAGAATCGCACCCCCAAGTACGTATATGTGCTAGTGATCTCAACCTCCTCCCGTCTGAATAGGAAGTGAAGGTCCGAGGTTTTCTTCACCCCAGTGAAGATCATAACCTTGATTTTACCCAGGTTGACCGTCAACTGTCGAAGATCGCAAAACAAAGCTAAGGCATCCAACTACCTCTGTAATCCTTCTGGAGATGAGGAGAGGAGGACCACGTTGTCAACAAAGAGTAAAGAGATATCATGACCCGGTGAAGAAGGAAACCATCAGTATCTTGGATATGCTCGTGTAGAAAAGCCTCCAACTCATCAATATAGATCCCAAACAGGGTAGGGGACAATGGACAACCCTGTTTATCCCCAATATTGCTTCGGATGAAATCAGACATCCCATGAACCATGCGAAGACGACCAAGGATGGACTCATATAGGCGCGTAATAACTGTCAATAGGGTCGTCGAGATGCCAATATCTCTGAGGATCTGGAGTAAGGCTTCCCTCGGAACAAAGTCAAAAGCTTTTCAAAAATCTACGAAACAACAATAGACTTTCAAAGAGCGATGCCGTGCCTCCTCAATCACGGCGTGAAGGGTGAAGATGTGGTCAATGGTTTGATGAGCTGGTCGAAAACTTGCTTGTCCCCTAGCTCTGAGTTGTCTTTGCTCAAGGTTACTAGAGAGCTTCCTATGTAGAACAATAGCATACAACTTCGAGAACGTGTGGCCCACCATGATCGTTTTGTAGTTATTAGGATTTGAGCTGGAGCTTGATTTGTGGATCGGATGGATGATTTGGTGTGACCATGCTGGTGGAAAACCTTCACGGACTACATGGTTGAAGAGATCAGCCAAGTAACTAACCAAAGCACGAAAACCGTGTTTAAAGAACTCTACTTGGTAGCCTTCCTCATCGGCTGCTTTGCTACTATTCATCACCCAAATGGCCTCTCTAATATCTTTGTCTGAGAATAGGTAATAGGAAGGGGGTGGGGAGGTAACACAAACTTGGCCCTGCCTCGGAATATCATGAAGGTTGGAAGTGTGAGAGAACATGGATGTAGGGTCAAGGTCAGATGAAAAAGGGGAGCATCGGGGAAGGATGGTATCCTAGAATTGTTTAGGGTAGTGGGCAAGGAGAGCAGAAAGTTCTGGTCTTCTATGAGAGACAAAGAGTCGTTTCTTACGACGAAGGAGATGATGGTAAGAAGCTTTGATGTTAGGGTAGAAGGGTTGAGATTGGGTGAAACAATATCGAAGTTCTCGATGTAGAGTCTTGCATTCGTCATCGTACGAATTGTTCATGGGGCAAGATCCAACTTTTTGGGAGGTGAAAGTGGGACGAGTGGAGTGAGGGAAGGATTTGAGTGCTGCTTCCCAAATGGCAGATGAAAGACAAGTGTATTTAGTGTAAGCAAAATCAAGCAAGGATAAATGGGTTTCTGATGGGAGCATCTTGCGTAAAGTAGAGGAGAAGATGTCAGGGTCGCCTTCATCAAATCGAAAGGTGGTTCAAGGTGGGCCCCAAAGGGAAGGATGGGGTGGAAGGGGAGGCTCCGACTGGAGAGAGAAGGAAATAAGTGCATGATCAACAAGGGGGATGGGGGAGCTCGAGAGATGGCGAATAAAAGGGAGCAAGTTTTGGCTAATGAGGACATAATCAACTACCCTCGCACCCGCACCATATGGCCGACACGTGAATCTGGTAAACAGGGAAGACCATTTAGAATTAACAACTCTTTTGATTCCCACAGTTGCAATAGATGCTTACCATAAACCCCTGTAGGCCCCAAAGCATCATCTGACATCTAGTGAAGCTTAATTGAATCTAGATGTATCCCTTGGGTACAAAACACGTCCTCTGATCGATTGTGGAGAGGGATCTTGAGATCTCCAGTACGAGCATTGAAGTCACCTAGGAGGATGACTTCCCCAACAATAGAGTATTGGGTGATGTCAGTGTACAAGTCTATAAAGGGGTCCCCATTTGAGCCATTATGGATGGCAAATGGTGAAGAGGTTGGGGGAAAGTAACAGATTGCAATGTAGATGTCCCTCAGACAAGAGACTCCGGCACTAATATGAATCTACATAAACCTATCAAACTCGTCTTTAACTACCACATATATCCTGTTCTGAAGTGAGTCACTAGCCAAACAAGCAACTCCACCTGATCCTTTGACCCCTCCCAAGCTCCTCGTCTCTTGCCTGCAAATTGAGAACCAGTGGTAACCTGTGATATCCGGGAGAGGTCGAACAAGTTTTGCATGAGTCTCGGTCATGAAGAGGATGTCCGCTGATTCGAGAGCGTCATACACAAGTCTTGACGATGACCAGAATTATCTATTTCCATTCCAACAACGGATAGAGATGCCTGTACCCTGTCGTCTCCCTAAGCGGGCCCGCCATTTGGAACCTCTAGTGCGGGGTTCCCACCCAGGTGGGAAGGAGTCTTGAATGACTACCCGAAGATTCCTGATAATTGCCCATTTCCCTGCTTGTCGTGCTGCCATAACATGTTCTTTGGATTGTTTAAGTTCTGCAACCTGTGCTCGGGTGAGGTCCTCTTCCAAGAAAATCCTGTTGGGGAGAGAAAACAACTTTCGCTTAGCCCTGAGGGTGCTAAGTCGATCAGATGCAGTTCGAAACCTGAGGAAGAGAGTGGAGTCATAGCTCAACCAGGCTCTGTCCAGAGCTATATCAGGGAGGCTAAGGGTATCCTGAAGGAACCTAGCCCCCACTTCCATAGGATCCAAAGAGGAGTGAGGTAAGGGGAGACCTCTCACCTTGAGATTCAATTCTCTCGCTCGTCTGGTGCATTCTTCCACAAGTATTGCTTGCACCACCTCCTCAACTGCTGCAAGAGGGGTAGGAGTTTTATCCTTTGCCCGAACCACCTATTCCGAAGAATTGATGTGTGTCTCAGTTTCAGGTTTGAAGGTGACCTGTTGGGATCAAATTTCTTCTTGCTTGCTTTTAATGTCAAGAATTTTTGCATGCAACGTATCATTTGGAGGATGGATATTTTCCTGCACTTTGCTTTCATGTAATATCTTCTTAAGGGATAAATTATCCCCTTCCACCTCCGAAACTCTCGTAGAGAGGGTGTGTATTTCAAAACGAAGCTTGTTGTTTCAGTGTTCAGAAATTCCTTTTTCTGCAAAATTTGTTTTACTTTGGTTGTCCAAAATGAAAAATTCGATTCCATGGTTTTTCATGGACCCCAGTTTCAAGTTGTAACCCTTGACCTTTAGCCATTGTTTCAGGCGAAGCTAGAGGCTCTGACAAGATTTCAAGGAATTGGTTAGCATCCATGTATAGGTCCCTCAGAAGTCCTTTTAAAATACTGCACAAACATGACTTTAACTTTAGTTGTTATACAGTTGATTCATCAAACACTTGGCGTGCATCCTCTCTTCCTTTTTTGGTTTGCGCCTCTGAGCAACACTGGTCTCCCGTTGTTGTTGTTTACTTTGTTTGACGCTTAACCTTTCAAAGTATGTTGATCTAACTTCTTGATAACTATTGCACTGTCCACTCAGTAGATCATGGATTAGTGGATTTGGTCAAGCTTACTTCTAGTTGACTCCCTGGAGGGTTTGTGGAACTAGTCAAGCTTGCGTCCACTCTTGTTTGGGTTTATTGAGAGCATAGGAAAGAGGTACATGATGGGGTAGATTTGTTAAAGGAGGATATGATGCAGATAGGGGAGGGATGCCATTACCTATGTGCCCTCCCATCCACCTAAGCTGCCGATGTGGAGACACCTACGATGGCATACGACAGATGTTGAGTAGCTCCTACCACGTGTTGCGGTGGGTGGGTACATTTAAGACAATAGGTAATATGTCGTTTAGGGTTTCATTCCACATGTTTTATGGCATGTCTTTGTTGCCTTGTATTATTTCGTTTGGGTCCAGTGTGTGGGCAATGCGCTTCGTCGGCGATAGCTCCTCTCGGCTTCAATACTGGTTCACCTTGTTCGCCATTATGGAGATGCTCACCGGGTGAGGTTGCTTGCAGTGGTTCGTTTCTCGTTTAGGGTTTATGGAGTGGTTGCTTTACTGCGCCTAGCATTGTTGTTTGCAGTGGTTCGTTTCTTGTTTAGGGTTTAGGGTGTGGTTGCTTTACTTGTTTCGAGGGGGGTTTAACACTGTCGTTGTTGTTGTTCTTTCTGCACTGTTGGGCATTTACAAATAACTTGGTTGTTGTTTCATCCTCACGGCTTGTTGTTTGGGAAGGAGCTAGTGGGAGATTCTAACCAGTTCGGTGGTCGACATGTAGATTTCGAGGTCCATGAAGGTAAATATGCAAATTCATGGGTTTTATTTTGAATTTGTTGTAATTTGTTTGTAGGTTTTTGTCCAAATGCTATTTTTTTCATGTGTTATGCAAGTTTTTGTTGTAGGTAATTTGTGTGGCTGTTGTAGAAGAGGTATGGCGAGGTTTGGGGGACGTTTGGACACGGTGGTGGCTTTTGCAGCTCTCTGGTAGGATTCTAAATCCTACCAGCCACTGTGTTTTTCAACACTTAAAATTGTTGTTGGGATTTTTGTAATTTAATTCTTGTTGCACTGTTGTGTTTTTCAACACTTGAAGTTGTTGGGAAATTAGCTCTTGTTACATCATCTCTACATTTTCTTCCTCTGTTACATTTTCTACTTTCTTTATTACTATTTTTGCTTGCTTTGTTACGATTATGCTTGCTCTATTACGATTTCTGCTTGCTCTGTTACGATTTCCGAGAAACCCCCACCCAATCTAATGCTTCTAAGAAAAGGGTAGTTAATAGTAGTGTCTCCTAAGGCCTAAATACAGTAAGTGTTCTAGGGCCGACATGTCTAGATTTGAAGGTGAGAAGTTGTATAATAGTTCAGTAAATGTAAGGCAAGGGTAAGAATTCCTTATTCTATAAAACTTACTGTTAAAAGATGTAATTGCACTTAATGTTTGGGTTGGAACGAATGTACAGTTAAAACATGTTTGGGTTGGAACAAATGCACTTATGTATTGTTGTTTCATTCCTTTGTGGCATCTGGTATGTGGATAAATATGGATTTTATGTCATTTGGAAAATGGTTTTGGTTCTGCTCAAATTTAGTTTGTTGTCTTCTTGAGTTTATATCAAATGGATCTAAGTTGTCCTTTTGTATCTTGTCATCTTGAGGAGCTTCTTTATTGCTTGTCTCCATATTTGTTGATGTATGGAATCTTGGGTCTTTGTGAATATGAAACTAATAGCTAAATACAATAAGTGTTCTAGGGCCAACATGTCTAGCTCTGAAGGTGAGAAGCGGTATAGAAGTTCAGTAAATGTAAGGCAAGGGTAAAGAATTCCTTCTTCTATAACACTTACAGTTAAAAGATGTAATTGCACTTAATGTTTGGTTTGGAATGAATGTATAGTTAAAAGATGTTTGGGTTGGAACGAATGTACTTGCGTATTGTTGTTTCATTCCTTTGTGGCATCTGGTTTGTGGAGAAATCTGGATTTTTTGTCATTTTGGAAATGGTTTTGGTTCTCATCAGATTTAGTCTGTTGTCTCTTGAGTTTATATCAAATGGATCTAAGTTGTCCTTTTGTATCTTGACACCTTGAGGAGCTTTGTTATTGCTCTGTCTCCATATTTATTGATGTATGGAATGCTACAATTTATAAAAAGAGAAAAATCCACAAGTTGGTATAACCATTTCTCCAATACTATTGAACTTATTCCTAAAATGTTCAATGCTTATTTTAATTACATTACAATTTTTTTGACCTTGTTGGAGTGGATTCCTCTTTGCAATTTTTTTAATTTTCTCCATGATCATTGTAGTCATTAACTCTAAGGGATTTAATTTGTCCCAAAATTTGTTTACATATGCTGTGGCTTGTAGAAGGATTGCAATTTATGTATTGTTTGGAATAGATTCGGCGATATGTAGAGATTTCACATTCAAACTTCTTAGACAGATACTTTAAATGCAATGACTGCATTAATATGTGAAATTTATTTTCCAATTTCTTCTTCTATAACACTTACAGTTAAACAATGTAATTGCACTTAATGTTTGGGTTGGAACAAATGTACAATTAAAAGACATTTGGGTTGGAACGAATGTACTTATGTATTGTTGTTTCATTCCTTTATAGCATCTGGTTTGTGGAGAAATCTGGATTTTATGTCATTTTGTAAATGATTTTGGTTCTGGTCAGATTTAGTCTGTTGTCTTCTTGAGTTTATATCAGATGGATTTAAGTTGTCATTTTATATCTTGCCATCTCGAGGAGCTTCTTTATTGCTCTATCTCTATATTTGTTGATGTATGGAATGCTAGGTTCTTTGTGAATATGAAACTAATAGCTATGTAACTTTTCTATATTAATGAATTTCAAGTGCTATAGTTTATAAAAAGAGAAAAATCCACAAGTTAGTATAACCATTTCTCCCATATTATTGAACTTATTCCTAAAATGTTCAATGCTTCTTTTAATTACATTACAAGCTTTTTGAGCTTGTTAGAGTAGATTCCTCTTTGTCAATATTTTAATTTTCTCCATGATCATTGTAGTCAATAACTCTAAGGGATTTAATTTTTCCCAAAATTTGGTAACATATGCAGTGGCCCGTAGAAGGACTGCAATTTATGTATTGTTTGGAATAGATTTTGCATAATATGTAGAGGTTTTACATTCGAATTTCTTAGATAGATACTTTAAATGCAATGATTGCATTAATATGTGAAATTTATTTTCCAATTCCTTCTATAACACTTACAGTTAAACGATGTAATTGCATTTAATGTTTGGGTGGGAACAAATGTACAATTAAAAGACGTTTGGGTTGGAACGAATGTACTTGTGTATTGTTGTTTTGTTCTTTTGTAGCATCTGGTTTGTGGAGAAATCTGGATTATATGTCATTTTGTAAATGGTTTTGGTTCTAGTTAGATTTAGTCTGTTGCCTTCTTGAGTTTATATCAGATGGATCTAAGTTGTCCTTTTGTATCTTGCCCTCTCGAGGAGCTTCTTTATTGCTCTATCTCTATATTTGCTGATGTATGGAATGCTAGGTTCTTTGTGAATATGAAACGAATAGCTATGTAACTTTTCTATATTAATGAATTTCAAGTGCTACAATTTATAAAAAAGAGAAAAATCCACAAGTTAGTATAACCATTTCTCCCATATTATTGAACTTATTGCTAAAATGTTCAATCCTTCTTTTAATTACATTACAAGTTTTTTGAGCTTGTTGGAGCGGATTCCTCTCTGTCAATATTTTAATTTTCTCCATGATCATTGTAGTCATCTCTTAAGGGATTTTAATTTGTCCCAAAATTTGGTAACATATGCAGTGGCCAGTAGAAGGACTGCAATTTATGTATTGTTTGGAATAGTGTATGCAATAATATGCAAAGATTTCACATTCGAACTTCTTAGACAAATACTTTAAATGTAATGACTGCATTAATATGTGAAATTCATTTCCTGATTCCTTCTTCTATAACACTTATAGTGAAAAGATGTAATTGCATTAAATGTTTGGGTTGGAACGAATGTATTTGTGTATTGTTGTTTCATTCCTTTGTAGCATCTGGTTTGTGGAGAAATCTGGATTTTATGTCATTTTGGAAATGGTTTTGGTTCTGGTCAGATTTACTCTGTTGTCTTCTTGAGTTTATATCAAATGGATCTAAGTTGTTCTTTTGTATCTTGCCATCTTGAGGAGCTTCTTTATTGCTCCGTCTCCATATTTATTGATGTATGGAATGTTAGGTTCTTTGTGAATATGAAACTAATAGCTATGTAACTTTTCTATATTAATGAATTTCAAGTGCTATAGTTTATAACAAGAGAAAAATCCGTGAGTTGGTATAACCATTTCTCCAATATTATTGAACTTATTCCTAAAATGTTCAATGCTTCTTTTGATTACATTACAAGTTTTTTGAGCTTGTTGGAGCGGATTCCTCTTTGTCAATATTTTAATTTTCTCTAGGATCATTGTAGTCATTAACTCTAAGGGATTTTAATTTGTCCAAAAATTTAGAGTTGAAGTTTTTTATAATTATATTTTCCCTATATCTTTTCTAATTGTCCTTGCAATTTAATTTGTCTTCTGATATTCAATTATAATTCCATCTTTTTCCTTTATTTTCTCTTTAAAAATATCCAACTTATCATTTTTAATATTGATTATTCTCTTCAAATTCTCAACTTCAATCTCTTGAGGCTCAAATCTAACAATATCTTAGCTAACTCTTCAGATGGGTCTATTAGTATTGAAGGTTGAGAAGATGAAGATATTTTGAATATATGTTCAACTTTATCCTTCCTTAGAACCTCAATCTATTGCTCATATAATTCAATATGATTAATCATTTCAAGAACCTATTGTAGGAGTTGAACATTTTGTTTTTATATTGCTTGCAATTTAGGAGCTTGAACATGGCCAATATTTGGTATTTTTAGATTTTCGTTTAATTTTAGGATTTGAATGTCTTTGGTTTGACCAAATCTTGTAGTGACTTCACATGTTTAGGGTTAGCACCCAGAGTAATTATCCGCTTTTCCAACTCATCAATTCTTATTTATTTTGTTCTACTGGATAATTTTTTCAGCTTTAGCTATTTTTCAATTTTATTTTCCATGGTTTGTATTTTACTCATGCTTGGAGAAGTCTGTTTGTCTTCTAAGTTAACTGGCAGTGGATGAGGTTTCATATGTGGTGTGAGGTTAGGTACCTCTATTTTTCATTGTTTTATGTAATTTTCATATTAAAATAAGTGACTTGTTCAAGATTTCATTATTCACTTATTTGTCATCATATTTACAACTCAGTTATAAATGTGTTTGAAATTATTTGGTGTGTAGAGGCATAACAAGAAATCCCATTTGTACTCTCAGGTTTTATTTGGTTTGTTGATGCTTCGCTGCACATGCACTTTGTTTGTCTTCTAAGTTAACTTACAGTGGATGAGGTTTCATATGTGGTGTGAGATTAGGTACTTTTACTGTTCATTGTTTTATGGAATTTTCATATTAAAGTAAGTGACTTGTTCAAGATTTCATTATTCACTCATTCATCATCATATTGAGTTGGTGTGTAGAGACATAAAATCCCATTTTCATTCTCAGGTCTTATTTGGCTTGTTGATTGTTCACCACGCATGCACTATGTTTGTCTTCCAAGTTAAATTACAGTGGATGAGGTTTCATATGTGGTGTGAGGTTAGATACTTTTATTATGCACAATTTTATGGAATTTTCATATTAAAATAAGTGACTTGTTCAAGATTTCATTATTCACTCGTTTTTCATCATATTTACAACTTAGTTATAAATGTGTTGTAAATCATTTGGTGTGTAGAGGCATAACAAAAAATCCCATTTTCATTCTCAAGTAAGATTTCTACATTATAATAGACTATAGATGTTTCTTTTAAAATGGACTTTGGTTACAATGCCGCAAACAGTGTGAAATAAAACAACCTAGGTTGTAAGCCAAAATATTTCTGTGACAAGAAAAAGAGACAATCCATCCAAAATCCACATCATAATGTGGTTACAACCAAAAACATATGACACTCCTATTCTTTATGACGTTGAAAATTTTGAGTACCAAAACTCTCTGAGTTACCTACTTGAGCCAAGGAGGTTGGCCTACCTAAAAATGGTTGATTGCTTTCATATGATTGAGTTCAATTTTCACCTTCCAACCATGGAGGAATTGATTACCCATACCTCACATTTGCACTCCTAACCCTTGCATTAAGTGAGGTGTTTGATGAGCATACATAGAATTGACATCTCCTTTGGTAGGAATAAGGCAAGTGGGTAAACCCTCATTTTGATAGTGAGGCACTTGAATGTTTATGAGGCCTTGGAATAATGGTGTGTTATCTGTAATATTGTCTAATGCGTTTGACATAATCCTGGTTCATCATCTATGCTTGCATCATTGTCAACCATTGATAATCCCTTGTTCCTTTTCAAGCATTTGTTGTGCCTTTCTTGATTCCCTTTTCTATCTTGCCATTTGTGTTGGTCCTTCTCTCGCCTTGCTTTATCTCTTTCAAGCCTTTCATCTGCTCAACGTTGTGCTGCAACAATCCTTGTTGCCTTCTTCTCCTTGGCTAGATCAGTTTTATTTATTTATCAGAATCAACTAATAGGTTTATATAGTCTTGTGAGGTGAGTAACTGTGAACTTCGATGCAAACGAAGACTACCCGATGTACTGTTTTTTTTCTCATTAATACTCTTTCTACTGGTAGCTTTAAGAATTGACCAAGTAACTTCTCCACCCATCCCACGTGCATGTCATTGCTTGGTACTCCCCTTTCAGTTTCTGAGACAACTAATTGAACTATATTTTTATCTTCATTTGATGCCTCATTATCTGCTTCATCTTCTTCCATTGATCTATTGTCCACAAAAAAATGAACAATTTCATTGTTCAATTCTGCTAGTTGTGAAAGCATGTTCATGCTTCATTCATTGGTTGTTGAGACCCTATGTTTGTTCAAATTAATCATGGCTTCTGCCATCCATGACGGTGGGGTTACTTGGCTTGGCAATGTCAATTGGTCATTGTCAACTGCATGTTCAACAATGTCATTAACAAAATCAACAACATAAGTTTTGTTCTTGAGTTGGTAGAATGACCTCCATGTCACAGTGAATTTGTTCATGATTATATTGTGTTTCACATATAGTTTCATCATCACCACCATATAAGTGTTCTCTCGAGAGAGAAATCATATTAGCAACTGCAATCACATCATCTTTTTCATCTAATTCTTGTACTTCAACACCTGTTTGGACATGCCCTTCTTCTTGACCATCCACATGAAACACCTGGCTACAGCCAATATCATGCATAAGAGCATCATAATTCAGTGGCTAGATTCCTGTCCTCCTAAAGCCAACCTTGATATTTGATAGTGTTAGATATTTTTTAAACGCTTTAGTTGCAAGCTCTGCTAGCTCGAACATTTTCACCTCAACCCCTAGATTCTTTGACATCCATGCAGCACACTCTGACCTGAAATAGTTCTTGAAATGGCCAAACACACTAACATCAAGGGGTTGCAATTTGTGAGTGGTATGAGTGGGCAATGTCAACAGGTCGATCCCTAAATTGTTTGCTTCCTCAATTGTTTGTATAACCATGTGGCTTCCATGGCCATCTAATATCAATAGGTGTATGTTATTAGGTGAGACACCACCTGCTACAGATGCAGCAAAGTGACAAAGCCAATTTAAAAAAAGTTCTTTAGTCATCCATGCATGGGGATGTGCAACCATGCATGCACCTGGTTCATAGTTTTGTATATAGTTTTTTAGTTGAATTTTACCTTTGAATAGATAAAATCCTGGGATTGAAGTACCAATTGAATTGACACAACATAAAATAGTTATCCACTCCTTGCTCTTACGAAAAATCTTTGGCACGTTTCGGCTCCCTCTCTTGGCAATTACCCGCATGCCACAATTCCTTCGTGTCTGTAGACATATTTCATCACAGTTCCATATATGGTCTGCACCATAAGAATGTTTAGCATAAGCACTAGAAAGAGCGTCATAGAACTTACATACAACTGAAGGGCGCAAACTTAATGCTCTGTCTCTGTCAAGGTCCTCAGTTGTACGTAATACAAGGAATGGATGCCTTTTTTTGAATCCAAACCACCATGATTTACCAGGAAACCCATCTTTGAATGGGTTTAGCTTCTCTTAACAGATTTGAGCAACTGTGGATTTAGTCATATCAACTCTAGCTCATGTCCCAATTGGGTCATCTCTTTACACCACTCAACCACATCATCCTCCTCTTCAGTCACAACTGTAAGAGGCCCTCTATGTTTTGTATGAGTCAACCCATTTATCCAATGATGTATTGATGAGGGAGGAATACCATGTTTTTTTGCAGATGCCCAAACTAAATATCCATTAAACTCTATGTGGTCAATTGCAACCAACATTTCTTCTTTTTTCCAACCTCTTATAACACTAATCTTTTTAGTTGAACTTTCCCCTTGAATTGTTGTTGATGGTGGCTCTGTGGATGATGGTGTGACAACATCAACTTCAGTTGCATGGTCATCCTCAACAACGTTTCTTGGGGCATTTTTGACATTCACATCACCTGTCCTGTCCTCATCTGACGAAGGGCATTGCAATTGGGCACCCCTTGTCACTCTCCTGCCACTTCTCCTTGTGCGAGCAACATAACTAACTCTGACCATAGATGCAACAACTTGCAGAATTATTGCATGCATTTACTTAAGAATATTTGAAAATTATGCTTTCATACAAGCCAAAAATATTTCTGCTTTATTACAGGCAATTATCAACATGTATGTTAGTATCCTTGAAAAATCAAATCTACATAATGAATTTGTTGTATATCTTCAAAATTATTAGTGATTGTTGTTTTGATAACTTGTTTTTACACTTAAAATACCATGACTGTATTTGTACTTGGAAAACTACTGTCGGTTTCCACCTTCTCCTAGTACTATGAGAAGTCCCCTCTACTTATTGTTGACTGTAATGCTTCATAAACTTATGCATTTCTTGTTTTATTTGGCGCTATCATGGTTCCTTTTCTGGTTAAGATGTTGATTTGGTAGTTACTGTTGTTTGAATTAATTTGTTTAGCTTCATGTTCGTCATTATTGTTAGTCATAGTGACCACAAACATCCTAGGTTTGGATTGGGAAAACATGGTAATTTTGCAAGTTGTTTGGCTGCTGAGGGTAGCCTTAGTTGTGTTCTTGGACCTAGTTATAAAGTGCATTGGCTTACTGTTGTTTCAATTAAATTTAATTCTTAAATGTTGAAAACTGTAAAGTATCCATTTAAAGTTTGACACTTTTGGAGACACTCACAGACATCCTAGGAATTTCAACTAAACAAAGTGATCTTTCTGGTTAAGATGTTGATTTGGTTTAGTTATTTTTTTATAAACTATTATTTGAATTAAATTGTTTAGCCTCATGTGTTGTCAATATTGTTTAGTTTCATTAGGTCTGTAAGTACCAAGATCCGAACAATATTTATATTTTTTCTTCGAGACAAGAACTCTAGATCCGACAATGCAAGATCATCCACAAAAATGCTAACCTGCATACATATATGAATTACATCATAAGATATATACGAAAGCCTTTTTGACACTTTGATTCAAATGAGATCCTATTCATAACTTATTTTTCTCCTTCATTACCTTCTTCTTGCAGTTAGTTTACTTTTAGGTTTTAGGACAAATGATTCAATGCTGCACCGCTTTCATTCCTTTTGATATCATTATCATGTCTGCCTCTACTCACATATTTGCATGCTTTTAGTATTTAATTTGCCCAAAATATTGTTTGGGTTTCTACGTTCTCGTCATCTGAGTAGTTTTCATTCCTTTTGATATCATTATCATGTCTGCCTCTACTCACATATTTGCATGATTTTAGTATTGAATTTTTTCAAAAGATCGTTTGGGTTTCTACATTCTTGTCATTTGAGTAGACCCATCTATTTATTGTTGACTGTAATGCTTCATAAACTTCTGCATTGCTTATTTTCCTTGGGTTTCCACCTTCTTCTAGTACTATGAGTAGACCCCTCTACTTATTGTTGACTGTAATGCTTCATAAACTTCTGCATTGCTTGTTTCCTTTGGGCTATGTTTGAATTCTCATTTGGGTTCTTTGGAAACTTAGAGACTTAGTGTCAATACCATTGTTATTCCTATAGCTCACACTCTTTAGACATGAAGGAATCTTTAGGAGGAATTTCAACTACAAAAAGTGACACCTGGTTCCTTTTCTGGTTAAGATGTTGATCTGTTAGCTATTGTTGTTTGAATTAATTTGTTTAGCCTCATGTTTGTCATTATTGTTATTCATAGTGACCACAAACATCCTAGGTTTGGATTGGGAAGACATGGTAATTTTGCAAGTTGTTCCGCTGTTGAGGGTAGCCTTCATTGTGTTCTTGGACCTAGTTATAAAGTGCATTGGCTTACTGTTGTTTCAATTAAATTTAATCCTTAAATTTTGAAAACTGTAAAGTCTCCATTTAAAGTCTGACACTTTTGGAGACACTCACAGACATCCTAGGAATTTCAACTAAACAAAGTGATCTTTTGGTTAAGATGTTGGTCTCATTTAGTTTTTTATAAACTGTTATTTGAATTAAATTGTTCAACCTCATGTTTGTCAATATTGTTTAGCTTCATTAGGTCTCTACGTACCAAGATCTGAACCATACTTATATTTTTTCTTTGAGACAAGAAACTTTAGATCTGACAATGCAAGAGCATCCACAAAAATGCCAACCTACATAGATATATGAATTACATCATAAGGTATATACGTAATCCTTTTTGACACTTTGATTCAAATGGGATTTTGTTCATAACTTATTTTTCTCCTCACTTATCTTCTTCTTGCAGTTAGTTTATTGTTAGGTTGCATGATCGATGATTCAATGTTGCATCGTTTTCATTCCTTTTGATATCATTATCATGTCTGCATCTACTCACATATTTGCATGCTTATAGTTTTGAATTTTCCCAAAATATCGTTTGGGTTTCTACATTCTTGTCATATGAGCCGTTTTCATTCCTTTTGATATCATTATCATGTCTTCCTCAACTCACATATTTGCATGCTTTTAGTATTGAATTTGCCCAAAGGACTGTTTGGGTTTCTACATTCTTGTCATCTGAGCGGATCCATCTATTTATTGTTCACTGTAATGCTTCATAAACACCTGCATTGCTTGTTTTCCCTGGGTTTCCACCTACTTTTGGTACTATGAGCAGACCCCTCTACTTATTTTTTACTGTAATGCTTCATAAACTTTTGTAGTGCTCATTTTCTTTGGGGCTATCCTTGAATTCTCATTTGGGTTCTTTGGCAACTTAAAGACCTAATGTCAACACTGTTTTTATTCCTATAGCTAACACTCTTCAGACATGAAGGAAGCTCTAGGAGGAATTTCAACTATAAAAAGTGTCACCTGGTTCCTTTTCTGGTTAAGATGTCGACCTGGATTGTCTATCACACATTGTTTTTTGGACTTATTTTTTCCTCAAGAAAAAAGTTTAATGAAATACTTATTTTCAATAAAAGAAGAAATGAATGCCTTTGGTTTGAGAATTAGAATATGTATTTGTTAGTGCAATTTAAAGTTTATCTCCACAAGTTCTATTCTTTTTCATTTGTAGCTAGCCATACTAGCCAATACTCTTCATTATGGTTGTGTCATATTTTCTAATCAACTTGAAAATGATTCAGAATATAGAAAAAAAGAAAAAATATATATTTCCATGAAAATAAAACTATAAGAAACTGAAATAAAAACTGTGAGAAACGAAAATAAAATTGTAAGAAAAATGTGTTGTAATTGAAATAACTAACATGAATATATTGTCAAATGTTCAGTGATGGTTTGTCTCTAGGGCTGGTGAATAGTTTGAATGTTAAACATGCAACTTCAGTAGTGGTTGAACTTCTTTTATGTTTCTTGCACTTGAATTTAATTGGTGCAAGGATGGACATGGATTGCAATGACTTCATTTTGAATGCGTGATCTGGATTGATTTGAATGTGATCCAATGGCTGAGAATTTGTTTTTTGTTGATCCATGTGATTTGATCTGTTTTAATGGGAAATACAATGGGTTGGGTACCATTTATTGAAGTTATTGGGTTGGGTGTCGTTTATTTAACACATTGGGGTTTAAATGTTGAACAACACAACAATTATGGCCGACATACATTCACTTTTATTATGTGAAGGTATGGATATTAATTTGGGATACATAGCTTTAGCTTTGATGAGCGGGGGTTGAAGTCACTGCTACTTTGTACTTATGACAGAGCATTTTGGAAGGATTTATGATTTTATCTGTTTTCTAGTTAGGTCAATATGAATTGTACTCTTAAGTATTGAGATACTACTTATGGACATTGGTGGGCCCATCCAATGTTTTGGGAAATTTTGGACATAAATTAAAACATATTTGCAATTAATGTTATTTATTTTTGTTTAAATATTGGTTGCACATCTCTCAATTTCTCGTGGTTTGGTGGGACCAGTACTATATCAATTACTGGTCCCTGCACAACATTAGACATATCTACCCTACTCGGTGAAGCCGGTTAATCATTGTCCAAGTGTGGTACAAGGTTGGAATCCAAGTTGGGGGGGGGGTATGAATTTGAGTTAGTATTGTAGTCACACCTCTTGTGACACATGATGGAGAGACCTTAGCATATGAAATTGAAATTGAGCATGAGCATTAATTTTGATGATTTGGCTGAAAGGTGCTCTACAATTTAGAATGGGGAGATATGTAGGAGTAATATAAGAAAATATGTATGTGAATATTTTTTAAATGTTGAGAAAAAAAATTAACTTTTAGCATAATATGTTTAATTAATAATCATATATATATATATATATATATATATATATATATATATTTATATATAAATGTCAAAATGTTAATGTGAATTGTAAAATGCAAAATTGTAATGTAAAATTTTAAAATACAAAACATAAAATATAAGACATAAAGCTACCAACTTGATCAGAAAAAAATGTTTTTCTATAATGTAAAGTTAACATAATATTGTTTCTTTATAGGTGATTTATTTATAATATAATAATATAATATTATTATTAGTATTATTCCAATATATTATAATAATAACCATCTCCACCTTAGACTTGTACTATGGTAAGATCAAGCATGACCTACTCCATATGTAAACCATAATTTCCGCTTGTAGGCCCTAACCTAGGGACCATTATTTGCTTCCATTCGTGATACCGATAAAGAAATAGGGGCGTTCCGTTAAAAAATGAGATTCCTAGGCAGGGATCCACATTGAATATGTGCCATTTCCTCTATATACGAATATATTACACATTAGCCATCTTCTTTGAGTTACAAGCACTACACCCATACTGGACCAACTAGTGACCTTACAAGTTACTATTGGATTGCAACATGGAGTTGTATCCACTATATTAGTGCCCGCCCAATAAGCTTTCGATCTAGAAGTGTCCACTTTGGATGAAAGTTCCATTATAGTAGCTACTAGATTGAATTTTGTGCCTATTTTGGATCCCACATCTCAATACATTGGTCCTACCCTACTATGCCTCGATTAAGGAGAAATCAACGCATGGAATTTCTTCCGCTTTCGATTGACATCACCTACCATTTTATATATATGAATTTGCCACATTTACTATTCCAATATATTATAATAATAATCATCTCCATTTTAAGTATTATTATATTAGATCTTACATATATTATTGATTACACAAAGTGACAATTCTCGACCATATGGATGGAGAAGCGAGAGAGAGATGGAGTTGGAGAGAGTTGGAGAAAGAGAAAGACAGAAGGGAAAGTGAGAGCGAGGGATAGGAAGATGGAGGTATATATATATATATATATATATTATATTATATATATATATATATATATATGGAGAGAAAGTGTGTATGTTTTAGGGGTGAGATAGAGAGACGAAGAAGGCAAGATGGAGGGAGATAGAGATATAGATGGAGGGGGGAGAGAGGGAAGAAGAGAGAGACACATAAAGGGAGGGAGGGAGAGAGATAGATATGGAGAGAGAGAGTGTGTGTTTTTTGGGGGGTGAGAGAGAGGTTGGGACAAAGAAGGAGAGATTGCTGGAGATGTAGATATAAACGACGATGGGGGTGGGGAGAGCAAAGAAGAGAGAGACAGAGAGGTGGAATGAAAGAGATGTAGGGGAAGAGATGGGGGAGAAGAAAGAGAAACACATAAAACAATACATATGTTATATAGTATTATATGATACCTAACATTATTAACCATAAAGGAAGAAGAAGTAAGACTTTTACAAAACGTGAAATAAATTGGATTTAGAAAGTCATGAATATTTTGGGGTTTCACTGAAATAGATGCATTGAATTTAGTGTAGATGTTGATTCCTAATCCTACTTGATTGATTGCATTGGATGCATTTATTTCAGTGTAGTTACTGATTTCTAATTTTATTTGTTTGCTTGCAATAAATGCATTAATTGCATTGTAAATGTCGATTTCTAATTCTATTTGATTATTTGCACTAGATGCATTGATTTCAGTGTATATGTTTATTTCTAATCCTATTGGATTGCTTGACTAGATGCATTGTCCCAGTGTAGATATTGATTTCTAATCCTAATTGATTACTTGCACTAGATGCATTGATATCAATTTAGATGTTGATTTCTGATTTGATGTAACTATATGTATAGTGTACATTAATTTGAAAGTAATTATATTAATAGTGTGCATTGATTTCATCGTAAGTACAAAAAATATTGATGACATGCATTAATTTATATTTTATAGTAATTCAACCATAAATACAATACTCGAATTTTCATCTTAAATAAAATGTTCACTTACCTAAAATGTTTGCTTCTAGAAATTGCTAACTATTTGTAATTGACTACATTCTTATTATTCCCATTTTCTATCATTCAACATTGTTAGTCACTTTGCATTCAAACGAAGTAACAGAAAACAACTACTATTGAAATTCACTTGGGTTTTAACACTCCATTAGTCATAATGATTGAATTTGGAGAAAGTTACTATTAATATTGGAGAGAAAGAGAGACAGTTTTGGTGTTTACTACAATAGCTTAAGTTAAATATCTGAATGGTCTACGAGTTCAACTTCCATTTTCATACGATTAATATGAAAAGATGACAAAAATAATAGGTGTGACAATAATAATAGTAGAAGAAAATAGTTTGGGATTGATCACAATGAAGACTATTTGTAATTGATTACATTCTTATTATTCACATTTTCTATCATTGAACATTGTTACATTGTCACTTTGCATTCAAAAAATTTATTTCATCATTTTTTATCATCCAAGTTCTTAATAGTCCCTCTCATCTAAAAAAATTTAGGTAACTGAGCAAATTTAAAATTAAAATGACCAAATTAATCTTAGACATATGTAGCATATTTAAAATGACTAGAATAATTAGATGTTCAACAAATTTTGTGTGACTGCACCCAACTGAAACTGCCCTATATATATCTTAACCCCATATCTATCAAGCACAAAGAGGAATTTGATCTCTTGAAATGCAAACGTTTTCTCAAGTTTTGCACTAAAAAAAGAGGTTTTCACCTCGAGAGATTTGAATCCTCTCAGTGCTTGGTAGATCCAGGCTTAAGATGGATCTAGACCTATAATAAAGAAACTATCATTGATGTCTCAAATTTGGTTTTTATTAGGGAATTTGCATTTTCATTTTGTAGTTGTTTTGGCTTGTTTTTAGTGAAACCAAAGGAAGGTTTCATTGTAAAACTATTGGATTTTTTTTCTCATCAATGTCTCCACTATAGTTGAAGGTGGATGTCAAGGGAAACCTTCTCTAAAAGGAGAGAGGATATCCATGAAATGGAAATGTATAAAGAAAATAGAGGAGTCGATAAACTTGATCTTAGGGGCTACAACTAGGTTTAATGACTTGATGGAATTATATAATGGGTGGTTGTTGGTTAGTTTCATGGAAAAAAATGAATGGGGATAAATTTAAAGAGTGGACCAAGGTGAACTTTGAACTTTAAAAAAATATTACTTATCCTACTATTCGCAAGTATCAAGGAAGATTCTACATAGTCAAGATAGCCAGTACACAGGTGGCTTTCAATTGAGCATCATGTCATAGTGAGACTTGAACCTAGGTGGGGAGGTTAACATTAAACCCTCCCAACCACATGGGGCACACTCGATTGACAAGGTAAAGTTTGAACTTGTGGTTGGGTACCCTCCTTGCATTATAACAAAGAAAAATGCTAGCTAGTATGGGTGTTCAATTTGGTGCTTGAGGTAAACAATATTCTACACAACTGATGGAAGTGGGGTCCTCAAAATTTATTTTTGAAAAATGACATGCGTACTTTGACATCGGAACTACATGAATTGATATCCTTCTTGTTTGGGTTTGAATTTAGGGTCCTCGTTTGGTTAAAATTTTTGAGAATGTGTTCAAGATAAAGTGGGAATTTTCTTGGTTCATACTATGAAGTTGACGACTCCTTTTGAGATACAAGATATTATGGGATGGAAAGAATTCTAGTGGCTTTAGAGACAATCAAGGGATTGGTGAAGGAAATGGTAATTGACATGGAATAAACCATTATTAGCTCACTTAAGACTATGAAGGCATTCCTTTGAAGTGTGAAAGATGACACAACCATTGAAATTTAGCAATGGAATGCACATACTCTTAGAAGAGGAAGGTGTGGATACATAAAGCTCAACCAAAGATGTTGGAGTGGAATTAGTGGAAACCCTTATTCTTTAGTGAGGTCATGAGGAAGTTAGAAACAATTGGGATAATGAGAAACCTCTAGTTTTATTGTGGGAATTAGACAAGCAATCGATGAACTCAGGCATAAACAAGGAATGGATTTTGGATGTGGTTAGTGAAAAGAAAATCGACAAGTTGTCTTCAATTAAGTCATCTTAGATGCTACATCCCCTTGCAAAAGAAAATCCACTAAAAAATTTGTCTTTGGATATTGGTCGATAGAGGTAGAAACTAAAGGGATGGAATCTATTTTTGAATTCTTGCCAATCCTATATGACATCAAAAACCTTGTTTCCTTGACACCAATCCCTTTATATTCCATTGAAATTCCTTTGGTAGAAGAAAATGTCCAA
Source organism: Pinus taeda (assembly GCA_000404065.3). Taxonomy (NCBI): domain Eukaryota; kingdom Viridiplantae; phylum Streptophyta; class Pinopsida; order Pinales; family Pinaceae; genus Pinus; species Pinus taeda. The sequence goes on along the minus strand of APFE031388812.1, from coordinate 53,314 downwards.
CTAGGGACATCTACCGCCCCTAGATAGGAAACAAAAACATAGGTTCCTTCTTATAATTCCATTCCATGAGAAACCTCCAAATGAAACCTTAGACTTAGAGGTAAAGGAACCCTTTACTTCCTTGGGAAAGTGGAAGGGGGGTTCGGGTTCCTTGATGAGAAAGGAAAAAGTTCTAACCATAGTGTTCAAAAGTGTAACTAGATTCAGTCATCATAATGACATTATGATATTTGTAAATGATTAAAAAAAAGAGAGAATACAATTATTTTTGTGATGCTTGCTTCATGGGTTTCATGAGAAAGAGATTTTATTTATATGGATCCCATTTAGATCCTTAGGATTTGTCATTAAAGTCAATGTCATGTATGAAGAACCCTTCTTGGGGATATAACAATGTATATGAGTCTATGAAAATGTCTAGAAGCTCTCCAACAACAAGCACTAATTCTGCTCTTGAAGTTGGCCTTAAAACATAAAGGAAACTCATGTTGACTCCCCTTATATAGAGACACATATATTTGAAATATCAAGTTGACTTATATTGATGGGAAAGTAATCATATATAGGCATGTAAACACTTCACACAACACATAGTTTAGAGTTTGGATTCCTCTGAGATTTTTGGAGGGTAATTACAGTCAACAATTTGGATATTTTCGGATGGAGAGAAAAATGATGAGTTCGGACCTCAGTACAGTCACCAAGCAGTTCAGATCTCTGGTTTTGGTGGATATTTATAGTCAAGTAAATTCCCATGTCATTGCAGTAAAAGGAATTCAATTCCTTCTAAAGTCTAGTAACCAAGCACAAGGAAAAAGAAGATTGTAGTGTTACAAAGAACAATTAGGTGTTATGGGTATGGAAGAGATGCAATTCAATGATGTGCTGGAACCTCAACTTAAGGTCTTGGTGCTACCTTAAAGGAAGGACATCAATACTAAATCAAGGGAAAGATATTGATTCCATCACAAAGTAAGATGACAACAAGAAGGTCTCGCAGAAAGGAGATCTCGATATGAAGACATAAATAAGATCTCAATGGTGATAAGTGTCCCAATGTTAAGGAGATCGAAGAGGAATAGAAGAAGAGAAGACAATTAAGAGAAATAGTGTCTTGGTCTTGGAGTGGCTAATAGGTCAAGGGTCTTGGTATTGGTATTCGTCAATTGGAATCTATATAAGAAGAATTGTTAGGGTTTTCCTCTCAAAGGCTGAGAAGTTTTGGCCCTGGCTCATAGCCTACATTCTGTGTCTCTTGTCTATTTATGTTTATACATTGGTAGTTGTTTGATGAATAAGAACACTAATAAATTAAGCAAAGAGATGATCCTAATCTAATGAGGTAAAAGATACTCACAAGCAATTACTAATCGAGAGAAATCGCCTAAGTCTAATGCCCTAGATTTCTCAACATGGTATTAGAGCTAAGGTGTCGAAGTCAAGGAAGGGAATATAATAAAAGAGACACTTAAGGATAGAGTTTCAAGGAAGGCATCAAAGCAAATTGAAGGATATACACTGAAGAATCAAACCCTAGATCAAAGAAGTAAGTCTACTTCAAAAGAAGTCTTGGGATCGTCAAATAATCAAGTCCAAAGACTTATTTCTACTCAAGACAAATAGATATACAAATCAAAGCAGCTAGAAGTCTACACCAACAAAAGTGTTGGATCCTATAGTCATCATCAAAAGACCACAAAGACCCTCATAAATTTATCTACAAAGCAAGGTAGCTCGAAGTATTTTAAAGACAAAAATTACATCATCTTGAAGAAAGTCGAAACCCTAGAAGCATTTCTGATCTGCATTCATTCACTACCAAAGAAGTCGAAGTATCTTGAAGGCGAGAATGAATTATCATCATCTTAAAAATATCCCTATCATTGCAATAAGGATCCCCTCATTATCCTTGAAGAAGATCATTTGAGGAAGCATCAACAAAGGAAGCTACATCTGAAGGTGTTTACATCATAAAAGGAGCAATCTCCTTTATTAAAGAAGGGATTTTTATTTGGAAGAAGACCATCCAAAAGGAGAACTAAAGCATCTTCTTCAACCACCATCAAAGTAATCAAGTTGAATATTTCATCTTCAATTGTCAAGTAAGTATCTTTCATTCTATAATAAAATTTGGTAAAATGACTTCATTTTGCAAGGAGATCTATAAGCTGGTTAGGTCATCAAAATTCCTTGCTTGAAAAAGGAGGATAAACATAGTCCTCGAAGACATGGATAGGGATTCTTATGAAAGGTTCCCTCATATAAAAGAATCAGAGACATAAAATAGATATATATGATAAGATGGTAGAGCTATTCTATGAAGATGTGATAAAGAAGGTCACATTAATTAGATATGATCTACACAAATTGAAGGTATCAAAGGATAAAGGGTTATATTCATCAGATATCAATTGCAAGATCTGGGAGAGATAATCCTCATTTTTCTAAATGTACTAAATGATGAACAAGGTAACAAATGTCTATGAGGATAAGAAGGCTATCCCATTCAAATTGTGGTTTCTATGCAAGATAGAAGAAGACTGGTTGAGGACAGGAAGTATTCAAAAAATTGTTGAAAAGGAGAGAAGATCATAGCTAAGACTCGATGATATGAGTATTATAAGAAGTATTGTCCTAAGCACAAAAGGGGAAATAACAAGGAAGATAAAGAAGATGTCCATATCACCAATGAAGTGGAGGAATCTGAAAGAGGAAAAGCATTAGAAGTAAGAGCTCATGACGTCACCATAATGAAACATGAAGGACAACTGGAACAAAATCTATGGAAATCAAATATGAAGGATATAGCTCTTGGGAAAATCATTGGAAAGTTAAGGAAAGGAAGAAGTCATCTAGGAAAAGTATCATCATACATCAATTCAAAAGGAAACATCTGCTGGATAGGGATATGAAAGATCCTCAAGATTCCTTGATGGAATCCTCATTTGAGGATTCACTGATCTAGAATGGAAGCAAGTGTTTTATCAGGAACTCCAACATGTGGAATTAATGGGATGATGGTATGATGACATATGAATCAAATCAAGGGATTGAAGCTCTTTTCAATCAAGAAAGCCGGTGAAAGAAGCCTAGATGGCCTAAAGGTAAATGAGGTATGTATGCTTGCATTCAATATTATAATGTCATGTTGTATGGTTATAGGTAACATGAATCACTACTCGTCCTTGAGAAGCATGATCAAATGAAAGGAATCTCCTCTTATGAAAGGTTTTCGGAAGGCATGGGTCACACTAGATGAAATCAACATAATATTTCCTCATATGAAGTATGAGGTGGTTGACTAAAATTGAGGAACTTTGATTGGAAGATCCTGGTAATAAAATGAAATGTGTGAAGAAAGAAGGAAGATATCGCGAGATAATGCAACCATGGTGAAGGCACTCAACATTCGGAAGACCAAAAAGATTTGACAAGAAAATCTCCTGAAAAGATCTGAAGACTCTGATGGAAGTCTGGAAAATATGGAGACCCTTGACAATGGATATCTTTGGGAGATGTGTCAACATGTATGCAGGATGCTGATACCTACAGGAATATGTCATGATGAAAGATCATCACAAAGGAAAGTTTGATTTAAGTGTTCATTTCTTACTTTGAACAAGTATCTGGATGAGCTTATGTAGGACTGCCAAAGGGAAGAACTGTGAATTTCCTCCAAGAATACCATGTTGAAGGATGTAAAGATCCTACTGAAGAAGATAACATGGAGAAAGTAGCATGACATGAAGCAAAGCCAGATGTACATTGATGGATCACTTTCTAATGAAAGGAATGATGACATGAATGAATCATGGATGAAATTGATGGATGGCATGTGCCCTATGAAGAAGTCCCAAAAGATGAAGACTCCATAACAATGAATAAATTCATGACAAAAAAGGAAGGAGTTATTCAAGCCATTGGTTTTCCCATCATCTCCACTTGAGGAGTTGTTGTAGGTCTCTAATTATGAGGGAGCCTGGAAATAAGTTTCTTACTTGGAAGAAACTTGGAAATTCCTACACCAAGAGGGATCTTAAGTAAACTCCTTCCGTAGGAATGAGTACATTCCTTTATTGGAACATATCCTCTCCAATTGAGAGGGAGATATAGACACATCATTATGGTCTTGATTTCGAAAGACAAAATGGAGGATTAGGTGATCATATGGCATCCGATGCTCTTTGAGGATTATATAGGGCATCCAAGATATGAGTAGTCGTAGAGGATCGATATTATTTGAGGATTGGGAATCCAAGATAAAAGTAGTTCTAGCGGAACATACCCTGAGAACTTGGGTGGGATATGTTCTAGGAGAGACAATGATTAGGGTGTCTATAAATCATTGGTCTCGCTAATATTGAGCTCATATCTTCTGGAGAGATAGATATGTTAGTCAAGGCCTTGCTATGTGACAATTCTGGTTGATATGATGCTATACAAATGGTTTACCAATTCGATTATTCTTATGAGAAATTCTTCGGATTGAGAATGACCAAGTACCATTATGAATCCCTCTCTAGTTGAGAGGGAGTGTTGAAAAGTGTAACTAGATTTGGCCATCATAATGACATTATGATCTTTGTAAATGATGAAAAAAGAGAGAATAAAGTTATTTTTGTGATGCTTGCTTCATGGGTTTCATGGGCAAGAGATTTTATTTAGATAGCTCCCATTGAGAGCCCTAGTATTTGTCATTAAAGTAAAAGATTCAATGTCATGTTTGAAAAACCCTTTTTGGGGATATAACAATGTATATGAGTCTATGAAAATGTCTAGAAACCCTCCAATGACAAGCACTAGTCTTGCTCTTGAAGTTGGCCTCAAAATAGAAAGGAAACTCATGTTAGATCCCATTATATAGATAAACGTCTACTCGAAATATCAAGCTGGCTTGTATTGATCGGAAAATAATTATATATATGCGTGTAGACACTTCACGTAACACACATTTCAGAGTCGGATTCCTTTGAGATTTTTGGAGGGTAACTACAGTCAATGATTCAGATATTTTCGGATGGACAAAACAGTGATGAGTTTGGACCTCTATTACAATCACCAAGCAGTTAGGATCTTTGGTTTTGGTGGATAGTTATAGTCAAGTAAATTCAGATGTCATTTCAGTAAAAGGGATTCAGATCCTTCTGAAGTCTAGTAACCAAGCACAGTGACAAAGAATATTGCAATGATATGAAGAACATTTAGGTGTCATGGTTATGGAAGAGATGCAATTCAGTGATGTGGTGGAACCTCAACTTAATGTTTCATGCTATCTTAAAGGAAGGACATCAATACTAAATCAAGGGAAAGAGATTGATGCCATCACATAAGTAAGATGACAGCAAGGAGGTCTCATAGAAAGGAGATCTCGATACGAAGACAATAAGAAGATATCGGTGGTGACAAGTATCCCAATGCTAAGGAGATCAAAGAGGAAGAGAAGAAGAGAAGTCAGTCAAGAGAACTAGTGTCTTGGTCTTGGATTGGCTAATAGGTCAAGGGTCTTGGTCTTGGTATTAGTCAATTGGAATCTCTATAAGAAGAATTTGTGCAGGTTCTCCTCTCAAAGAGTGAGAGGTTTTGACCCTGGATCATAGCCTACATTCTGTATCTCTTGTCTATTTACGTTTATGCATTGGTAGCTGTTTTATGAAGAAGAACACTAATGACTTAAGAAAAGAGAAGACCCTAATCTAATGAAGTAAAACATAATCACAAGCAATTACTAATTGAGAGAAATCACCTAAGTCTAATGTCCTAGATTTATCAACACAAAGAGGGAGGAAGTCTCATTTGTCCATGTCGTAGAAACAAACATCCTCAAAGATCAAATGTGGGAAACAACTTTCATTTATAGGGGCCCTTATAGAAATGTCCCTTGTGAGAATCTCAAATGATCTTTCTAACACTAAATTGTCGAGGGTTGGCCTAAATCCATTTAAGAAATTGACCTCTATTAACCTACTTCAAAAAATTATGACAGAAGGAGAGAAAACAATTTAGGAACTTTCTAAAACTTCTAGTGGGTGGGAATTTAGTGACATTTATTCCATTCAGATATTTGGTAGGATCATAACTCTTGGTTGAGGTGTTCCTTAGCCTTAACTAACTCCTGAACTTTTAATTCAATTCTAGGGTTTTCCCTCTTCTCCATGGATACAAGGAATTAAATGTATGTTCCAAATATTAATGGGTTATACTTGGACAAGGTGGAGTCCTAGAACAATTATTTCAAATTAGAATGCATATAAATTGGTTTGGTGGTAATAGGGGGAGACTTTAACCTTGCTTTAGGAGCATCTGAAATTTGGATTCATGTGGCTCAAATGTATTGTTTTGTAGAATGCTCCTAAGAAAATTGGAGGAATAGGGCCTAATAGAACCATCCAAGTTGTCTCCCACCAAGGGAAACAAATGAATTACGGATGCTATAAAAAAGAGAGGCTAGACAAATTTTTAATCTTTAAAGGCTTCTTGGACAAAGTCCCCTAGGTAAAATAGTGGGTTTCCTCATAAAGAGGATATGACCACTATTCAATTGTACTTGAAGTATCTTCAACATTAGAAATCCAATTGAACTCTCCAAACCAAATGTTAACACCAGAAAATCGTACACATATTTGTACAATCCAAAAGATGCCCAAAGTCATCCAGCAGAATGCACAAGTGAAGATTTTCCAGCTGAATACATTATGAAGATCGAAAATTTTAATTTCTCTTAAGGTCCAATGTTTTTTGAATTAAAAATTAATGATTGCATGGATTTCCCCTTGATAACGGTGCAATGTGCACTATTTTCTTCGAAAGCCACGTGGTCGAAGAAATTCCCGCCTCAGCAATTTAGGACCAATTCCCACACTTGGAAGATGATTCCTCTATAGGATTTGAATGAAGGACAACTGAATTCGAGTCACCATGAAGATATGCAACCCTCAAAGGAATCCTCTTGTCCTACTCATAAACCATTTTCATTCATGAACCAAGAGAGGGAAGAGGGATTAAAAAAATTCTATATAAACAGGCCATGGGAGAACCAAAAATCAAGACAATGTTATGCTGGCCAAATTTCTATCAGAGAAAACCTTCATTTCTTTGTTGAAGCAGAAGAAGTAGAAAACTATTGTGTTGGTAAAATTGCTTCTTAGCAATCCATCACTCCAGTGTGGACATTATTTCACCATTGAGAGAGCCTTGATACTCTTGTATAGAGAGGAGAAGCTTGCGAAGAGAGTGAAGGAAAGAAACTCCTTGCTGAGGTTTTTTTGGCACCATAGTTCAAAGAATTATCTTCAAGTGTTTAGTATTCTACTATTTGTATTCATCTTCTACCAACATAAGTCAATAAAGGGAGCCATTTTCCATAATTATGTTGACTTGTTTATTTCATTAAGCATTATTTGTGTGTTTAACTCCTTGTTATAGTTTATGTTTGTTCATGTATTGTTTCCACCATTTGAAATACTTGTTTCTTCATGCTTGTCCATTGACAACAACCAAACTGATTGTTTTTCTTTGCAGGAAACAAGCTACTGCTAAGAAGGTGTCTTTTGGTACACCATTGCTACAAAAACACTACAACAAGCATGGCGACTCCACTGTTGTCTTTTATTTACTCTAAACGGTTGTGTTTGTAGGACCTTCTCTCTGCATTATCACCTCACAAGGCGTGCATCGACTCTCTAGAATTTTTGCAGGACCTTTTGGATCTGTTGATGGCCGAGAAAATTACATGTTTACAATTTTTTTGTCTACCGCACAACTTTTGCTTAGACAGAGGCGCATCTGTGTATGTGCAGGGAAAAGCCATGCAATTTCCATAAAAGCTAAAAATTCCTTGTAATTTCACTTTTTTTAGGTGATTGCCTTTAGTGAATTTCCTTCACCTTTACAATTTTTTTCCAGCCAGTTTAGATTACTTAATTTCTCTACTAATCACTCGTAGGGTAATTTGATTATATTTATTTTTATTTGCAATTCTCACATAACTTAATTAGGGGGGGAAGTAAGTGGCCAAATTCCACACATATTTTTCAATCTATTTTGCTAGTTTCTGCAAATCACATAACTTAATTAATAAAGAAGTAAGTGGCCTATCATCCACAAACCTTGTTACTAACGAAAGCATTTTTTTTCATTTCATTAATTTTGGGACTAGGTACAAGTGTCATTATGGAAAGTAAGTAATCTTTGCTTCCATTGTGCATTTTAGGTGAACTTGGGATAGCATATGAAATCCTTTTTAATGTGATTATGTTTCCCATCTCTCTTTAGTTACACATAACGTAATAGGAGAAAGAGTAAGTGACCCATTATCTGCACATAATTTCTTTTTCATGCTACAAGGAACAAATGGAATCTAGTGTAATTAGGAGGATATTGTAATGGATCACCGAATATCCACATCTTATCAGACTTTGCATGCTCACTTTATCACTTGCACACAATTACACATCACACACTAAGCTCCTATAAGCTTCATATTAGAAGGCATCTAGTTTCTAGAGCTTTTGATACTTAACTTGTTTTATTTACATATCATACCCTAAAGAGAAGTAAGACCCTTAAAAGCAACCATAACTTGAACCAACTAAATTCCCCACAGGGGCCACCAAAGAGTTTATAGTTTAGGTTAGGACCATTGGCGGTAGGCATCCCATAAGTTTCCATGCTCATGTTACATCTTTGATACATATTGTTTGGTCAATTTAGTGTCCTAAATTTCTCTGCGTAAATTATCAATCCAGGTATCGTAAACTGATGAAGTGTAGTGCATTGTGTGTACTATATGACCCTTTTTACTTCATTGTTTTTGTGTTTTATGTTGTTTTGGGGGTTTTTGGTCCTTTAATCCCTAATTATTTACAATATAACTAACAAAAATCTTAAATCTAACTTCTGTAAAGACTGCTAAGAACCTAAAGAAATGAGAATGTAAAAGAGCTTAAGTAAGGTTTGGAAGCAAATTTTAATCAAGAAATGAAAACAAAGTTTCTATTTATGCTCTTATCATTATTTCCAAATCATGAACTAAAAAAAACTAAAAAGTAAAATTGCAACTATTGTTTAATCAATTACAGAAACAAAACTAGATGAAATACTAAAAACTGAAAGTGAAATTGCAACTAATGTGTAATCTATTACAAAAACAAAACTAAATGAAACACTAAAACCGAAAGTGAAATTGCAACTAATGTCTAATCTATTATGGAAACAAAACTAAATGAAGTACTAAAACTGAAATGAAATTGCAACTAATGTCTAATCTATTATGGGAACAAAACTAAATGAATTGCTTAGTTACTCTGCCTCTCAGTTTTGGGAGAAAAACCTCCTTGTGATGACCTTTTGAGGAATTTTGTACATCATTATTCTAAGAGAAAATAAATGCAAAAATACAGATAGACTCATTGTATGAATTAAGTATTCAACCACTTAGTTTAAGATGAGTTATCAATTAGAAGGGCTCTTTAGAAACATTCATAACACCATGAGCCGATAAACTAGTCATAAAATGGCAAGAACTGTAATGGCACTGATCAGTCTAATTGAACATTTAAAGACTAGTGAAATAGTAAATGAAACAAACTACGTTACACTACCGAATTTCAACTTCTAACTACTAATAAAAACTAGAAATAAATTGAACAAAAATAAGCTATTTTGCATTAGTAAAGAAATGATAAAAGTTGCATTATAAACAAGGTTAGTACAAAAATGATTATGAACATTATGAGAAGAAATGATGAATTTACAGTTTAACTAGAAAAGACAAAACAAAATAAAATAAAACCTCAGTTAGCGCATGGGGTCCTCTGCAACTAATCAGGTTATGTGTGCTTAATCAATCTCCAAGCAACTCTTTCACATATCCGTAAAACTTGCGATCTTCATATTAAAAGTAGGAAATGAGTTTTTTTAAAATTACAGAACAGTAAGTCTGAGCTTAATACATGAGGAAATTCGAACTCCTTCCGAGTTCTTTACACAGGTATTTATAAGAAAATTATGCAATTGTTTGTGGAGAAAAATAAGCTAAACCAAAAACATGTAGAAGACAGGCACACATAATTTTCTTCCTCGGTTGTTGGGGGCATAAATCCAAGATGGTGGCTGTTGGATTTGGTTGCATAGATGGCTGTTGGAGTCTGTGGGTTCAGGAAGTTGTTTCGGATAACACTTCCCATCACTGTTAAACGTGTTGATTATCCATGAAACAGAGTCATGTTGCCTTCAGCCTCTACGTTTGAATTCTCCATTGACCGTAGTCTTGTACCATCTTCCTTATTGGCCTAGGCTAGGTGAATAGGACATGGTCCATGTCATGATGATTTCCAAGCTATCCATGTAGTTGGTTTTTCCTTCTAACACCTGGAACCTGTTAAAGCATGGAAGTAGCTGCGGAATAGCTGATTAGCTGCAGAATAGGCTGCGTTTCATAGCTAAAAGACAAAAAATTATTCAAACAACAAAACATAAAAGCATAACATGTAAATCACTAAATGTCCTCCTTAAGGCAATATATACTAGTCATTGATGATAGGAATGCATTTCTTCATGGAAAAACAAAGAAAAAGGGATGAGAAGAGTTGCTAGGGAAAGAGCAATTTTTAGGCTCAACATAGCCCCACTGCAAAATCATTGCATGTCCCCATGCAATCAAAATTGTGAACTTCTTCCTCCTATTGCATTTGTTTTGACACTTCTGCCAACACATCCAACTTCCTCTTCTTGCTTTTCTTTGCACTGACTGCCATCCTTGGCTTCCTCATAAGAAGTCTGTATTTGAGGTTAATAAATGTTCTGGTCAGCTTCTTATTTTTCCTTTTTAGCTTCATGTTCTTCTTGTACCAAAATCCAAGTGTAGCATTGTGTTGTCATGAATAGCTCTATCCAGCTTATTCTATTCCCTCAAGGTTTCATTTTCTTTTTGGATATGTCTTTTTAGAATTTTTAGCTCAAAGATCTCTTGTTTGAGAGAGCTAGTTAGAGTTTCTTGTGGGGTGACAGGCTGCTCTGGACAAGCTGAAGTTCCTGGATCTATTGAGGTATTCTTTTTCTCTAATGACTCTATGTAGTCATATATCTGTTGTTGTATTGGATCTATGCCACGAGAAACTCTACTTGGGTTGCCTTCAAAATTCTGTTGAGGGGAGTCTTGTTGACTATGTTCAGATGGAATACTATCAGGAGACTGAACCGGGGTTTCTTCCTCTAAGTTTATAAACTGGGCCTCTTTTTATTTCACCTTATTCAGCTTACCTTGGAGTCTAGAGCTCCTCCTCAAGTTTTGGAAGTTTATGGTTTCTTTTTTGTGCCCTTTTTCCTCTTTCCTTTCTCCTTATTTTTCTTGATTTGCTCCTTAATCTTGGTTAGTATTTTAGAGATTACCTGTTCATCTTCTTGTGGTGATGAAGGTTCAGGAATGTCCTTATTGATTTCTTCAACCCTTCTTTCATTTTTCTCTTCTGTTTGGTCTTCTCCCTAACCTCTAGTTTAAGGGTTATCTCTGCATCATATTTTTGTGAGGAGTTTTTAATGCTGATATTTCTCCTTCTATTTCTTTTGACATGACTTCCCTCAGATAAATCTGGAGCATCTTGGAAGAAATTCCTTACAAGAAGTCTTCCCATGTATTCCCTATACTTCCCAAATGGTATTCAACTAGAATCTTCACTAATCCATGATGATAAGAGTTGTTTCTATTGATTCAATTTTCTTTTGGACATTTGTTGCCATTCTTCTCAGATTATTCAGAAAGAAAAATGGAAGATTGAGGGTTCCATTCTCTAGAAAATTCATTAACAAACGTATATGATAAACATACATAGACCCAAACCTTCCTTCACATGTAATGAATTTTTGCAGTATTAACAACATGCTACTCCATTTGTTTTTGACTGCTGAAATTGGAATCCCTTTTCTAAATACTATAACATCCATACTTGGGTTTTTAAGAATCACCTTCCAAGATTCATCATGAAACTCTTTGTTTTTAAACCATCTTTCTCCTAGTCTTGGGAGTTATGTTTCTTCTGTTATGAAGGATTCCGTAACTGCAAATTTGATATCCCCTATTTCCACTTCCGCACCATCAAATTATCTTGCAAAGGATTTAGGGATTTTCTTGTGGTAGCCGTCAATTTTTTCAATAAAACTCAACCATCTGGCCTTCTGTAACATCCCCTTGAGTTCAATTCTAACAATAAGCTCCATATCCTCTGTTCTTGGTTACCCTTCAAAACTACTCTCACTGTCTAAGAAATGGAATGACTGTGTATATGGAAATGGAGTGACTGGGTATATGGAAACAAAGTGACTATGGATATGGAAACAAAATGATTATGGATATGGAAACATAATGACTGGGTATATGAAAACATAATGGCTGTGGATATGGAAACAGAATGACAGTATACACAAAATGGCTGTGTAAATATGAGAGAAAAACTTAAGAGTTGGTATGTAATAAATTAACAGTCAGGGTTTGGAGAGTTGTAGATAGGTAGGTCATGTCGTTAATCTGACTGTTAATAGGTGTAGCTGTGGAGGACTGGTTAAGTACAAGTTATGGAGTTTGAAGCGGAGATCAGTTGTGAAGGAATCATTGGACCTTTTGTCATTGAAGGCGGAAGATATGGTAGAGACATTGTGGCAGTCAAATCACATGATGGTTAATTAAGGAGACATGTGATCATACATGTTATACAAGCTTATGTTTTCAAATTGATTTTTGAAATAAATTTTTGCATTTACCTTTAGAACCTTTACTTTCCGCTTACTAATATTTTGATGTTTGATCCATAGGTACTTTAGGCATGATTGGTCTTCAAAGTTGATTTTTCTTCAATTACCTACATACATGATTTTATTATGAACTAGACACTTGTGCTTGGACTGGTAAACAAATTGTTGCTACAGAATCAGATTAGCTGCAGAACAGGATTAGCTGCGGAACGAAATCAACTGCAAAACGTGAAAACAGTTGCATAACATGAAACAGAGAGTGAAATATGGCTTATGAATGAACGAAATGGAAATGGATGTGTAAGTGAAAATAAGACAAGATGATAAATGAAAATGGAGATGAAAGAAATACTGGAAAAGGAAAAATTTATTGGTGAAATATGGCAATGGAGGGAAGTGAAACTGTAAAAGTAAAATAGAGTGAAGTGAGATGAGAAAATGAACTTTGCAGAATGCAGAGTGATTGTGGCTTTTTGTCACCACTTATTACAGAAAGGAAATGGAAAATATAGGGTGTCAGAAACTTCTGATTTTCACCTTGTATTTTCTGTATAAGCATGCCAATCAATGATTGGTTTTCAACCTTATACATTTTTTTTTTTTTTTAGATAGGAAAAATAAAGACTAAGTTGGTGGAGAAGAAGGATTCTTCTTCACTAACTTCATTTCAGAATTGTTTTGGAAGATCTTGATGAACTACTCCTTTGAAACTGGTTTTTGATATATTTTCAATCTATGACCATTCACAAGAAGAGGATTTGACTTTCATCTATTGTTCTGATCCTCACTGCTCCATTACTAAAGAGTTTTTCAATATCATATGGCCCAAGCCAATGAGTTTGAAACTTCCCTTGAAAATCTTTAAACTTTGAATCAAATAATAGTGCCCAATCTCCCTCTTGAAACCTCTTGTCCTTGATGTATTTATCATGCCATTTAGGCCTTTGTTGTTGGACTATACCAGTCCTTTGAACTGCTTCTTTCTTGATTTCATCAAGTTCATTTAATTGCTCTAGTCTATGCTTTTGAGCTTCTAATAACTCTAATCGCAATTGAATTGCCATCTTGAAAGTTCTGATTTGGAACTCTATAGGGAATAAGACTTGTTTCCCATAAACAAGTTCATAGGGTGTATGTCCCATTGTGTTCCTCCATCTAGTTCTATAGGCCCATAAGGCTTCATGAAACCTTTCTTCCCAATCTCTTCTATGTAGATGCACAGTTTTGGTGAGGATTCCTTCAATCACTTTATTTGTAGACTCCACTTGACCATTTGCTTGTGGATGATAGGGAGTGGATTTCCTATGATTGATCTTGTACTCCTCCACAAGCCTTTCCATCATATTGGATGTGAATTGAGATCCTTGATCTGTCACAATTTCTCTTGGGACACCAAAACGAGTGAAGATATCATCAAAAAGAAAATTAACAAAAAAAATTTCATTAGCAAAAGGTAATGCTTTGGCTTCTACCCATTTGGTGACATAATCAGTGCATACCAATATACACTTTTTTTGTGGTCCAATAAAGTCTAAAGCCCACTTTTCAAAGGGTTCAATAAGTACCTGAGTTTGTATTGGCATTTCATTTGAGGGAGCAAGTTTCCCTACGCTTTGGTAGTTGTCACACCTCCTGACATATTCTTTAGCATCTTTGAAGATGGATGACCAATAATATTCTAAAGAAAGGATTTTATAGGTTGTCCTCTTGTCAGCAAAGTGTCCACCACATGGCTCATCATGACATGCTTTGAGAATCTCAGGCATTTCATCTTCTCTGACACACCTTCTGATCATAAGATCTGGCCCTGTTTTATACAATTCATTAGTGATCCATGAATATATTTCACTTTCTTGAATAATCTTCTTTTCTCTCTAGGAAACAAATGCGAAGGTAACTTCTCTGTAACCAAATAATTAGCAACATCTGCAAACCAAGTAGTTTGAGTAGTTACTGCAAAAAGATATTCATCAGGAAACTTATTTTCAACCAGAGAGTCTTATTTGATATTCTGAATCCTGGACAAGAAATCAACAACTGTGTTTTGTTTTCCAGGTCTATCTAGCACAGTGATGTTGAATTCTTGCAAAATTAAAAGCCATCTTGTAACTCTACAATTAGTAATAGGTTTATTCATCAAATATCTAATTGCAGAGTGATCTGTATGAACAAAGGTTTCATAGCCTGTTATATAGTGTCTGAACTTATTAATTGCATGAACAACAACTAAAAATTCCTTTTCAGTCACAATATAATTCAACTTAGTGGGAGTCAAATTCTTACTTGTATAGTAAATGGCATAAGGAATCAAATATTTTTGACCCAACACAGCTCCCAGATTTGTATCTGAAGCATATGTGGAAATATGGAAATGAAGTTTCCAATTTGGACCTCTTAAAATAGGTGCTTGAGAAATTTTTGCTTTCAAGGTTTCAAATGCTAGTTGGCAATCAGGATTCCAACTAAATTCACAATCTTTTGTAAGAAATTTGAAGAGTGGGGATGCTATTTTAGTGAAGTTTTTTATAAACCTTCTATAGTATCCTGTAAATCTTAGAAAACTTCTAACATCCTTTTGGCAATTTGGAATTGATAACTTAGAGATGGCTTCAACTTTAGATTTGTTAACTTTAATCCCATCTCCCGAAATGTAATTTCCTAAAACGATACCTTCTGTAAACATCATAAATTTATTTTCATGGCTCAGTGAAAGGTTTGTTTCTTTCCATCTTTTAAGAACTTTTTCCAAATTTTCCAAAGCTTCTTCAAATTTGTTTCCATAGATTGTAAAATAATCCATATATACCTCTACACAATCATGTATTAGATCAGAAAAAATTCATAGTACTGTTCTTTGGAATGTTACAGGTGCATTACACAACTCGAAAGGAAGTACTCGGTAGGAAAAAGTTCCCCATGGACAAGTAAACGTGGTTTTATCCTGATCTTCAAGTGCTACCTAAATTTGATTATAACCACTAAAACCATCCAAGAATGAGAAATATTTATTACCTGCTAATGTATCTAACACTTGATCTATAAAGGGCAAAGGAAAATGATTTTTAAGGGTTTCTTTATTAAATTCTCGGTAATCAATGCACACCCTCCATTTACCATTATTTTTAGGAACAATTACTAAAGGAGAAACCCATTTGCTATCTGAAATTGGGTGAATGAAGTTTACATTTAGGAATTTTTGGAGCTCTTCTTTTACAATCTCCCTAAGATTTGGATTCATCCTTCTCTGAGGTTGTCTGATCAGTCTACTGTTTTCCTCAATATAGATATGATGGATACAAGTCTTAGGATCAATGCCTTTCATGTCGGTGTATTCCCATGCAAATGCAACTGAATGTTTTTGTAATGTTTTGGTTAGCTCTTCTTGTTGTAGTTTCTCCAATTTTTTGTTTATGTTCAATGTCCCACCCGGAAAAATTTCAACTGTAGCGCTACCAAAATCTTCCATAGAATAGAGAGACATCTGCCTAGATGACAAGTATTCAACATTAGATTTTTCTTGAAATTGTACATGATCATATTCTGAAGATGTTTCAAAATTTTCCAATGCATTCATAATTTGACTATCTTTACTAATTTCTGACATAGTAAAGAGAGGCTGAATATCATCTTCATCATCAACCCATTCCTTGTCATCTATTTATGTGATTTCTTTTGCTGGAGGATACAGAGTAAATTTCTTTTTTGAATTACCATAAGAAATGTACATGTCACTAGATCTAAAATTAATGAAAGCATCAGTTGTGGCTAGCCAAGGTCTTCCTAATATGAGTGGGTGTCCTCTTAGATTAGTCTTGGGAGTTAAGATCATGAAATCAACTAGATATTCCCAAGAATCTAAGGATACTGATATGTCTTCTAGCACATCATATGGTTTGATACTGATCTATTTGCGAGTTGCAATAAGGTAGGTGTGTAAAGAAGATTGGGAAGTTTAAGCTGCTCCATAGTTTGTCTACTCATGATGTTTATTGCTGCCCCTAAGTCAATCAACGTATTCAGAATTTCAATTCCATTTATATGTGTCTTAACAATTGGACTCCCTGGATCCACATATTTTGTATAGCAAATTTTCCCATCATTATGTCTGCTATCTTTCCTACCAGGTGAGTTATTTTTGTTTCTTTTGATTTCTTCCTGGTCTTTTGATTCTCAACTCCTTTATTTTTTTGGCTAGAATTGAAATTTCTCTAATGGCTTGTAGCAAAGGAAGTTTGATACAGACATTCTTCAATTCATATAGAAAATCATAGTTGGGAAACAAGATCTATTTTTCTACACCTCTATCAATTTGTAATCTCTCAGGAAAAAGAGGTGTAGAAGTGACTGGTTGCTCAATGATAGGAGTTGTGGTCACTGGTTCTTTTTGTTTTTGTTTTTTGATGTTTTGGTTTTGGAGAGATGTTTCCTCAAAAATTTTATTGACCTTTAGAGAATATTCGTCAGAACTGACCTGTTCCTCAATGACTACATAAGGTCTTTCCTTTTCTAATATCCTACCAGATCTTAGTTGAACATCATTAAGATCTAGAGGAGTAATCATGTAAGTTGGAAATTGTTGTCCTTCTACCATGTAAACATTTTGAGGGTATTTATTGTTGGGGTTTGGTAATGGTTGGGCAGGTAGCTGATTTGGTTTCTGCTAAAATGGCAGTAAGAGTTGGGGATTTTGGCTTTGTTGTGGAGGTTGTTGTGGAAATGGCAATGAAAGTTGAGGATTCTAATTTTGAGGTTGTGGCTGCTGATTATGTGGGGGAGGATAATTCTGATAGGATGGAGGATATTGATAATATTGAGAAAATCTCCCATAAGGATTTTGTACCCCTTGTGCCCATAGTTGAGATTGATATTGAGATTGAGGTTGAGGCCAAGGCTGCTGCCAAGAATTCCAATTTGGTGGGGGTTGAAGATACATTTGATTATTAAATCCCTGATTTTGTGGCCCCAACCAAGGTCTTCTTGCAACAAAACAAAGAGATTCTGCAGAATCTGGGACTTTTTCCTCTTGAAAGGCAACCTTAAGAATCGGGATTGAAGGACAACCCTTGGTTTCATGGCTTTTCGAACAGATCATACAAGTTTCTACAATTTTTGCATCTAAAGGGAATTCCCTTAGAGCATGTTTCTTTCTGCATTTTGGACCAAAAATGGCTAAAGCATCAGCCTCTGTTTTTTGCTTGATTTGAATTTTAAGGGTGTCTAGTTGCTCATTAAGGCTCCCTAGAATGTTAGTTTTAAACTCATCATGCATATTGCCATTTTCTGCCCTGCTTATAGATCGAGTTGCAGATTTGTTTGCTCTAACAAGAGAAGGATCTCTCGGCCCTTTCCTTGTTTTAGATTTCCCTCTTGAGAGATGAACACGCAATTCTTCTATATCACTCAATGGAAGTTGAGAGATATCTCCCTTCCCCATCATGTTAAGTATATCTATCCACTCATCTCTAATGGCTTTTAATAAAAGAGATTTCAGAGTTTCTTCATCTAAATTGTTCATCTTTGCTCTTTTCAAATCATAGTTGATTCTCTCAATCAAATCTTCTAAGTTTTCATCCTCTCTTTGCATCATTTTGAACACCTCATCTTTATGATTGGTAGGCATGCAATAATCCAAGTACCTATCCAAAAATGCCTTTTTCATGTCATTCCATATTCTAATGGATGAGTGACTAACCCCATGAGCCATTTCAAAGCAGCTCCTTTCAGTGTTGAAGGAAACAATTTAAGTTGTTGAGAGTCTTCTAGATAGTCATAAGTTTTGCACAAGAATTCAAATTCAAACAAAAATGTTTCAGGGTCCTCGCTTCTCAACCCATAAAAATTTGGGAGGACAGATGGTGAGATATTTTTCATTGTGGTATGTGTTTCCTCATCCACTATAGGGAATCCAAAAGAGTTATCTACTTCCCTATTTCCTATGCCTCTTCCATTATTACCTCTACCTCCTCCATTATATCCTCTACCTCTTCCTCTACCTCCTCCTCCAAACAATGAGAATTCTCCATCTTGTTCTTCCTCTGCCATTAGAGTTTCTTCAGAGTTAGTATAGGGTTCAACCTGCAAGGTTATTCCCTTCTCCTCTTCTATTAATGGACTATGGGAGAGAGGTTCTACTTCTTCTTCTCCACCAGGTACTCTTAATTCTTCAACTATAATGGGATCTCTTGTGGGTAAGAAAAACTATTCTTGCTGTTGGAGATTCAAAATTTTTATCCCCTAGGACAGTCTTGGTAGAAGAAGTAGGAGATTATTCTGATTGGATTTCTGCCCTTGGAATTTCAGGAGTCCTATGGCTGGGAGTATGAGTTTGGGATGGAGGTGTGCCTTTTCTTGCTCTTGGTGGAGTAGGTGGTGTTGTAGGAATCAAACATTTTCCCCTAGTCATAAATCTACCCCTAGAGTCTCTTACTCTATGCATGACA
The DNA here is from genome assembly GCA_000404065.3 of Pinus taeda. Classification (NCBI taxonomy): domain Eukaryota; kingdom Viridiplantae; phylum Streptophyta; class Pinopsida; order Pinales; family Pinaceae; genus Pinus; species Pinus taeda. Next base: position 34,130 of record APFE031388812.1, on the reverse strand, counting down.
TTGTTTTTTTTTTTTGAATGTAAGAGATAAGACTACCTAGCTACACTTCCCCAACAACGACGCCAAAATGTTTGGTCAATTTAGTGTCCTAAATTGCTCTACATAAATTATCAATTCGGGCATCGTAAACTGATGTAGTGTAGTGCACTATTTGTGCTAGAACCCTTCTTACTTCATTGTTTTTGTGTTTTATGTTGTTTTAGGGGTTTTGGTCCTTTAATCCCTAATGATTTACAATATAACTAACAAAAATCTTAAATCTAACTTCTGTAAAGACTACTAAGAACCTAAAGAAATGAGAATTTAAAAGAGCTTAAGTAATGTTTGGAAGCAAAGTTTAATCAAGAAATGAAAACAGAGTTTCTATTTCCACTCTTATCATTATTTCCAAATCGTGAACTAAAAAAAACTAAAAAGTAAAATTGCAACTATTGTCTAATCAATTACAGAAACAAAACTAGATGAAATACTAAAAACTTAAAGTGAAATTACAACCAATGTCTAATCTATTACAAAAACAAAACTAAATGAAACACTACAACTGAAAGCGAAATTGTAACTAATGTCTAATCTATTATGGAAACAAAACTAAATGAAGTGCTAAAACTAAAAATGAAATTGCAACTAATGTCTAATCTATTGGAACAAAACTAAATGAAGTGCTTAGTTACTCTACCTCTCAATTTTGGGAGAAAAACCTCCTTGTGATGACATTTTGAGGAATTTTGTACTTCATTATTCTAAGAGAAAATAAATGCAAAAATGCAGAAAAGACTCATTGTATTAATGAAGTATTCAACCACTTAGATTAAGATGAGTTATCAACTAGAAGGGATCTTCAGAAACATTCATTAACACCATGAGTTAATAAACTAGTCATAAAATGGCAAGAACTATAATGGAACTGATTAGTCTAATTGAAAATTTAAAGACTAGTGAAGCAATAAATGAAACAAACTACGTTACACTACCGAATTTCAACTTCTAACTACTGATAAAAACTAGAAATAAATTGAACAAAAAGAAGCTATTCTGTAATGAATGAAGCTATTCTGCATTAGTAAAGAAATGATAAAAGTTGCATTATAAACAAGGTTAGTATAGAAATGATTACGAACATTATGAGAAGAAATGATGAATTTATAGTTTAACTAGAAAAGACAAAACAAAATAAAATAAAACCTCAGTTAGCGCAGGGCCCTTTGCAACTAATCAGGTTATGTGTGCTTAATCAATCTCCAAGCAACTCTTTCACATATCCATAAAACTTGTGATCTTCATATTAAAAGCAGGAAATGAGTTTTTTTTTTAAATTACAAAACAGTAAGTCTGAGCTTAATACATGAGGAAATTCGAACTCCCTTTGAGTTCTTTACACAGGTATTTATAAGAAAATTATGCAACTGTTTGTGGAGAAAAATAAGCTACAGCCAAAAACACGTAGAAGATAGGCACACAAAATTTTCTTCCTCGGCTACTGGAGACATAAATCCAAGATGGTGGCTGTTGGATTCGGTTGCACAGATGGCTGTTGGAGTCCGTGGGTTCAGGAAGTTGTTTTGGATAACGCTTCCCATCACTGTGAAACGTGTTGATTATCCACGAAAGAGAGTCCTGTTGCCTTCGATCTCTACGTTTGACTTCTCCATTGACCGTAGTCTTGTACCATCTTCCTTGTCGACCTGGGCTAGGTGAATAGGACATGGTACATGTCATGATGATTTCCAAGCTGTCCATGTAGTTAGTTTCTCCTTCTAACACCTGGAACCTGTTAAAGCATGGAATTAGCTGCAGAACAGCCGATTAGCTGCATAATAGGTTGTGTTCCATAGCTAAAAGACACAAATTTATTTAAATAGAAAAACATAAAAGCATAACATGTAAATCACTAAATGTCCTCCATAAGGCAATATATACTAGTCATTGATGATAGGAATGCATTTCTTCATGGAAAAACAAAGAAAAGGGATGAGAAGAGTTGCTCGGGAAAGAGCAGTTTTGAGGCTCAACACATATCAATTGATTTTTTAGGGAGCTTAAAATTATTCAATCATCCCATGGAAAAGAATACATGAGCATGGAACAAACCTGATTTAGAGGGGGTTCGACTTAGGTCCAGTGCATGTAGTACTATTTGGGGCTATCCAACCTGTCTAGTCCTCGAAACTGGTAAATGAATACCAAGAATCTAAAGACTCGAATGCTCACGTGGGACAAAGGTACTTTAGTGGCCAAAATCTATGGCATCCATCCCTATAGGTGGAGGTGCGAGCAACACCAGAGCCTCATCTGTTACCTTGGTTGATTCTTCGACTGCTGGAAGGTGTCACCAATTCTTTCACAACGTTGCTCCATTACCCATTATATGATATCTTCGCAAGGCCCAGTTACTTTGAGAGTGGTAAGGATGATTAGGTCTTCATAGGATCTTTTATCATACGCAAAAGCAAATAAAAACCATTTTTTTTTTTGGTTTGATCACATAGTCTAAAGTTAAAGGGAAAGTAATCATTTTATTTTTGATTTGTTTTATGTATGTGAAATATTTGGTTTGAGAATAACCTTCATCCCTTAATCACACAAAGTAGCACACACTATACTCGACACCATAGAGGACCCCACAACTCCCACTCGATCTAGACATTTTTAAAATCTCCCTCCATTGCTAGGAGAAGTGCCTGATCTCTTGCCATTTAGGCACAAAAGACACCATACAACTACCATTATAGGATATTCCTTTATCGGTGCAAATTGTCTTAGAAATCCTCCTCGTCAAAGCACCACATTCATTACTCCCCAAGGGATCCCCCATAATTCCCATCCCAAGAGTCCATGCGACGTTCACCAGGGTAACCATCCTCATCAGAGAATCCCCATTCATATCGATGTCAAAACTCATTTCATGATGGCAGACAACTTGCAAGTCCCATTTTTAGCTTCTTTAAATCTTCTTGATTTAATCAAGCTAACCAAATACCTGATTGCACGTGACTAGAATTGGCAAGTGATGCCCACCAAGCTCCCTTTAGACATTCCAAAATTTGAAGGGAAGAAGGGAGAAGACCCATGAAACCATGTCATTAATTTTCACCTGTGGTGTTCATCCAATAGTATCACAAACGATACTATTCAATTATGAATATTTCAACACACCCTTATTGGGCCAACAAAAAAATGGTATATTGACCAACCTTCTACGTCACATGGGAGATTTAGTTTCCTAGCTAAAATATTCCTAACATTCTTCTAGCTCCCATTCCACGACGAACCAACCTTGGAACTCCTCACCCACTTCAAAAATAAAACCTGCTACACACATATTGGATCATATCCATGAGTGACAGAAACGTCATAGCTTGTGTAAAGCAGAGTTTGAAGACAAAGTCCTCCTCGACTTGCTTTTGAGATCTCTCACATTGGAAATATCAAAAGACATGGTGAATTCATCCCCACATAATCAGGAAGTGACCATTATCAAATCTCAATAGTTAAAGCTTATATATACCTAGTCTGCATACCTCTACCATGTTCTTCCAGATGCCCCATGTCTGCATACTTTTAAAGAGACACCAGACACATCCAATGCTGTCGATGGATTCACTGGGATCATAACCCAAAATCGCCCTGGAAACACATTCCAGTACCCTGGATACAATTACAATGGCCAAACATTTGGTGCCATAACACCACCACATGACACATCATATTACCTTGGAGAACCTATGCCCATGCAGAATCCTGCTATGTAGGTTAACCAGTATCAACGCACACAGGGTGGCCAATAACCTCCCATGCAAGGTGGCACATACCCCCTAGGAATGTGGAACCAATTCCTCCTTCCATTAACTCATATGCCAGGCAGGGACAAGGGAACCTATATTTATCTTTCCACGCACCTCAACAGAATAATCCACCAACATAAGATAATGCAGGGGTTAATATAGTGAAACCTTATCTCGCTCAACAACAAAAATTGAATGAACAACTGAAGACAACTAACCCAGCTAATGTTGCTAAGAAAAAACCAAAGACCAAGCCAAAAGGAGAGCTTGGCCAAGGGGGCAGTAATCAACAACAACCTCTGTAGGCACTGGCTAGGGGAAACCCCAACCGGAACCAAAACCATGGACCGATCAATAACAACCTACAAGGAAAAATAATAATATGAGTCTATGGACTAATCATGCATGTGCCACAAGGAAAATTTTAAGGATGGAAAATTATCTTAAATTTTAGAAACCTTGGTGAATCTTACTAGTCCCTAATATGAATATGTTAAAATATTTTGAGATATATCAATAAAAATATTCAAAATTTTAATTTATATATAGTGTTTCTAAAACTTTGGTGATCTTTAAGGTAAAAAAAAATATAATCTAAAATTTGGGCGAATCATTTTTAGAAAAAATGGAAATTGGTGAATCTTTCTTTTGCAAAAAACAAGAAATTAGCCCATCTACGAATATTAGCCCCTAAAATTTTCCATGTTGTGCCATTTGTGGTGGGTATGGTCATTACACCCACCACTGTCCTACAATAGACTCAGTGATGCAACATCCCTTCCCCAACAAGGAGTGGTCAATACCCAAGAAGGACACTCCCAAAATCCTTCTGGAGGAGGTTCCTAAAGTGCCTCAAACTACGATACTTATATGGAAGTGGAAGATGTTCCCTTGTAGACGTGCAACTGAGAGTACGAAACTCCACCAGAAACCAATCCTTCCACATTGACTATTGCAACACCTTTGACGATTCCTCGATAAACCATGGAGCCCATCCAAAAGATGGTTAAAGGTCCTTTACGGTGAGCGAGACAAAACTCAAAGGGTGCCCATAGCTATAGTATAGTCGATGACTTAGCCCAAACTCCCTCAACTATGTTAGCATTGGAAGTTTTTCAATCATGCCCAACCTAATAGAAAGCCTTACTTTCTGCATTAGGAGAAATCGATCTTTCCGATTCTCATTTAATGGTCTTTGACTTAGATAAATCCACCCCATGTCTACCATCAGCCCTCGCTTTTCAAATCTTAGTCTCAGTCCAGAATATCGCAATCCATCATTGCACAGTTAATGAAGGGGAATCCACATGTATAATGTATAAATTAGTTTGGAAAAAACTTGGATCCCCCGAACTCAAACCTTTTGACATCACTCCTAGAGTGTACGATGAGCACCCTTTTGTTCTCGTAGGCCTATACCAAGGCATTCCGGTACAATTGGCTGGTAAAACTATGCCAATAGACATCAAAGTACTAGATGCACGATTGGATTATAATATCCTTCTAGGCTAAAATTATATGTATGAAATTCCAGTAGTATCATCTTTTATATTCAGGGTAATGATGTTCCCCCATGATGGGAAAATTATTAAAATCGACCAACTCACATATTATGAGAAGAAGACATTAACTACACCTGATGGTGTGCTAACTTTCATCCGATCTTCTCCCAAATTGGTCACCACTTACATTGAATTCAAGCCAACCATTTTAAGCCATCAACACTCCTCAGGACATTCCCAAGAGACCCACTTATGATAGAGGATATCCCTCCAGCCATAGAAGCCCCAGTGTGCACAATGAATTCACCAAACACCCATAAAGACCAAGAACCAGTTTCAGATACTGATGGGCCTCTAAATTAGACATAAATTAAGGCCCATGCC
>APFE031388812.1:0-15537 GCA_000404065.3 Pinus taeda | reverse complement strand
TTTTAAGAACCGAGAACCCAATAAATCAGATCTTAAGATATTCAATCACCCAAAAGATGCCCAAGCCAAATGATCTCCTTTGCTTTATATAGGCAAGCTCTTCCTCAAATCAAGGATCATGGGGCTCAATAATAATAATAAAATAATCAATACCACGGACCAAAACCATGATAACCCAATACTGTTGGCTAAATACCATGAGAAAACCCCACGTGTGGGCGGTTAACTGCCTTGGAATGTGTGCACTGGGGTACGCACCTCATGGATGGGTAATCCGCGTATTTGGACGCGCTCCCTGCATGGCATGCCTGCGGGTACGCACCTCCTGAACTGTTCTCCTGCGTACTTCTTTATTTTTATCAAAATGGGAGCCATGCCATGGGTGTTGCCATCAAGTACAACATCTGAAACATATAATCATACCAGAACCATAATGCCAACACGAAACTCCACCAGAAACCAATCCTTCCACATTGACTATTGCAACACCTTTGACGATTCCTCGATAAACCATGGAGCCCATCCAAAAGATGGTTAAAGGTCCTTTACGGTGAGCGAGACAAAACTCAAAGGGTGCCCATAGCTATAGTATAGTCGATGACTTAGCCCAAACTCCCTCAACTATGTTAGCATTGGAAGTTTTTCAATCATGCCCAACCTAATAGAAAGCCTTACTTTCTGCATTAGGAGAAATCGATCTTTCCGATTCTCATTTAATGGTCTTTGACTTAGATAAATCCACCCCATGTCTACCATCAGCCCTCGCTTTTCAAATCTTAGTCTCAGTCCAGAATATCGCAATCCATCATTGCACAGTTAATGAAGGGGAATCCACATGTATAATGTATAAATTAGTTTGGAAAAAACTTGGATCCCCCGAACTCAAACCTTTTGACATCACTCCTAGAGTGTACGATGAGCACCCTTTTGTTCTCGTAGGCCTATACCAAGGCATTCCGGTACAATTGGCTGGTAAAACTATGCCAATAGACATCAAAGTACTAGATGCACGATTGGATTATAATATCCTTCTAGGCTAAAATTATATGTATGAAATTCCAGTAGTATCATCTTTTATATTCAGGGTAATGATGTTCCCCCATGATGGGAAAATTATTAAAATCGACCAACTCACATATTATGAGAAGAAGACATTAACTACACCTGATGGTGTGCTAACTTTCATCCGATCTTCTCCCAAATTGGTCACCACTTACATTGAATTCAAGCCAACCATTTTAAGCCATCAACACTCCTCAGGACATTCCCAAGAGACCCACTTATGATAGAGGATATCCCTCCAGCCATAGAAGCCCCAGTGTGCACAATGAATTCACCAAACACCCATAAAGACCAAGAACCAGTTTCAGATACTGATGGGCCTCTAAATTAGACATAAATTAAGGCCCATGCCTCTAAATTAAACATAAACTAAGGCATATGACCATCCTTTAGCACATTAAACCTCTCTTTTTGCATAAGATAATGTATTTTTAACTTTAATATAATCATTAGGAAGGTTTATGAATAATTGCATATTTGTGCCTAATATTATTTATTTTTGTGGAATATTATGAGAATATTGAGAAGATTATGAAGATTTGGAGGAGGAGATAATTTAAGGACTTGCTCCCTACTATAGGAGGATCAATAATAAATAATAAATTAACAAGATATTATGGAATTATGGCACAGATTGTGGAATTCCAATTATTGAGAAAATCTAGGAATGTGTTCCGTGCCATTTAATATGCAGATTCCTAGTATTGGGAACTAGATCCACTAATCAAGGGCTTTTGGTGGGAAAGCTTCTTCCTTTCATGGGGAATGATTCCTAATCATTTTTATAAGTACGAAGTCAAATTTGCCTCTAGGTATAGATTTTCATTAGTCTTCTTGTGGAGAGAACTCCTATTTTTGCAACTCCATTGTATTTTCTTGCAATGATGTAATTATATTAATCAAAATAAAGAAGATTGGTGTCATGTTCACCTTCTAAATATTGTTCTCCTCCACAGGTCTCTAAGTTTTCTTGGGTTTGGCCATTCTATGAGCCTCAAAGCCATTTTGTATCATTTTCATTCCTTCTTTTCACTTCTTATTCACATGCATTTCTTATTTTTATTTATTTCTATTTCTGCATTTAGTATTAATGATTTCTTGTTGTAGGATTGGGTTAAATTATTGATGTAAGTTCTTTTTCAGGATCAAAAGAATCATTTCATCCTTGGAAAATATTTCGAAGGCCATTGTAATCATTGAGCTTCTTGGATTATCTTTCTTATTGCCAAATCTAGATTTCTGGAACTCCTCTATGGCAAAGAACAATAAATTTATGTTATTTTTTAGAGCATTCTAACGAGCTTCAATTAATTCGATTCCACTTGAATTTGATCAAAAACACATTCTAGTTCATAACAAAAATCACCTCATTGCATTTGCACTTGATTAGGTTAGGCATTTTATAGTTTTACTAGCTCACTAGTTCTTGAATTTCTAGATTATTGACTAGTAATTTTCTGTTATTTTTTAGCATAGGTTAACAGAGGTATTTTTGAGTGATTCCACTTGGAATTGGGACCTAAGACATCCTAGTCAATATTTGTTTTTTTACCATCCAATTTGGATTTGATTTTCTTTGTCATCGGATGAATTATAATTTCGTATAATAAATCTATAACATCTTGTAGTAAATCAGGGGATCCTGTAGGAGAACTAGTACATCCAGTAGGAAACCCTTGTAGCAGCTTGTTTTGAGCCCGAATTGAGAAAAATCATCATTTGAAGCTATGATTAAGACCCTAATTGACCTCCAAGCCATCAAAATAATTGTACCCCTCTTCCTCCACACTTGTCTCCCTTGCCAAAAATCAAGGAAAGATTAGCATTTGCATTTATATAGCAAAAAGATTTAAAAATTGAGTTCTTTTATATTTAAACATGCACAAAAAAATTAGTACTATCTAGATCATATTTCATGCTTAGATTAGTTAAAACATCACATGTGACAAATAGTGTTAAAATAGGGTTCTTTTGCAAGCAAAGTGTGTTAATAAGTAGATAGAGGATTTCATGTTACTTTACAAGAATTTTTAAATTCAGCCTTTCATTCCTGCAAATAGGCAACATTTCTTTTCTCTCATGATATCAAAGGAAGGACACATTGTATGTTTCACATATAGTTCCAATGCCTCTTAAGTTTGTACGAACCCTGGCTTGATGATTAAAGTCGACAGCCTTGGGAGTTGCAACATTCTTGTTGCAATACCGAGGCTCATCACTTTTTGGTGCCATTGTCGGGGAGGTAACAAAGTATGCATTTTTTTCTTCCACAGTTGATTCATTTATTTTTACTTTTAAAAAAAATGAAAAATAATTGCATTAGGCATATTTCATTTCAAAATAGAAAAGTGCATTGCATTAGTGTATTCATTCAATCATAAAAACAAAAAAATCTCCAACACCAACCCACCCCCCGATTTGATCACGTGGTGTAGTAAGAGCCACATCACCATTCACTTTTGTAGGTAGAAGAAGAAGATGACAAAGAATGTAGAAGAACTGGATGGAGATGATGACAATGAGGAAGATCCTCTCGGATTTCCCATTCAAGATATTGATGGTAGTTTGCACATGAAGAACATCCCTCCATCTTTTCTTCCAAAATTTCATGGTCTAAGGTTAGAGGATTTGGAAACCTTTCTCTTTGAGTTTGAAATTGTTTGTATATATTATGGTTACTTATTAAAAACCCAAAAACTAAGATTTTTTCCGGCAACATTGAAGGATAGAGGTCTTAAATGGTTCATGAGTTTGGGGACTAATTCAATAAGATCATGAAATGATATGCCAAAGATATTTCTAGAAAAATATAAAGATCATGATATTAAGGAAGAAATATTTAGAATGAATCAAAGAGAAGATGATAGCCTTGAGGATCTAATAGAGAGGTTCATGTATAATGTTAAGATATCAAAACTACATCATTTAGGATCCGACACACTAAAAACCCTCTTACTTAGAACAATTAGGGATGAGTGGATTAATCTCCTTGATCTCATGAGTAGAGGTGATATATACCAATTATCATTTGAAGAAATTTGTGAGACATGCAAACACATATCAAGAGGAAGGGCAAGAGTAGGTAAATCAACATCAAGATCAGTAAGTCAAGCTAAACTTGGAAATTTGCTTGATAACTTTAAAACATAAATTCTTAGAAATCTAAGTGAACAAGTAGAAATGTTAAGAATAAAAAATGAGAAAAAATAAGATGTTGATATTCATGTTGTCCATGCAGAATCACATGATGTTAAATGTTGCTCCTCATTACCAAGTTTGAAGGAATTTCACCAAGAGAACAATGGAGCGATTCAATTTCCAATGCAACTATGTTATGTAGCTCCAAGAGGACCTTGGAAGCCTAGTCAACCTAGTATGATGCAAGAGCCTAATTCACAATTTCAAGGTTATTCATATCCACCTCAAAGTAATTGGAACACACCATTTACTTGACAACATTTGCCATCTCAACCCAAAAACCAATCTTGGCAACAAGGTTGACTAGGAACTTATGGGGGCCATCCACAATATCTTCAGTATTTTCCTCAATATCCTCCATACCAACCTCCATGTTATCCCTACCATTCATCTCCACCACAACCAAGGAAAATTTTAAGGATGAAAATTTTTCTTGAAGTTTAGAAACAATGGCGAATCTCATTAATCCCTAATATGCAAACTATAAAATGTTTATTGATATATTTGTGAAATTATTCAAATTTATAATGATTTTATATATAGTCTCTATATAATGTTGGCGATTTTAAATGTAAAATTATTTTATATTCTAAAATTTGGGCGAATCACCTTTTATAAAAATTGGAAATTGGCGAATCTTTTTGTGGAAAAATCATGGAAAATTAGCCCACTGGGCGAACATTAGCCCCTAAAATTTTCCATGACCACAACCACAACCCCAACCACAACCACATCCATCTCAAATATCCACTCCCACTCAACTACCTGTACCACCATTTCCAAACCCACACATTGAAGTAGCTCATCCCACTTACAATGCTGAGGTACAACACTTCTAAACATCTCCTCTTGAGGTCAATGGTATCCACCATAACTCAGGAAGAGTATTGCAAAAAAGAGATTATCTTGATATCATTGAAAGACCACATCTAGAAGAAGAAGATCCAAATGAGAAGACCACAAAATCATGGGCTGCACTTGATGGACAACAGACATCAAAATTAGAGATCGAGAGAGCTCCCTCATGGTTACTATCAAATCCTCCATGTATTCAAGAGAACAATCAACAAAAAGAGTAATATTTGAAGGTCATGGTAGAAGAAGACATGAAGAATGATCCAGATAAGCAAGAAAAAAAAAGGACATCAAAGTTATATTAAGGTTTGGTTCCAGAAAATCAACAAGATGAAGCATCACTCTCTTCTTCAACTATGCTTGATCCTTTCAAAGTCAAATCATTTGGTCTCTAAAATCTAGGTACATGTCAAAGCATACAATTAAAGACTACACATCAGTTTCACTGTCATATTGATGTGCACATGGCTCCATTGGAAGTATTCTTATACTTGAAAGTGATTTGTTTTTTCAAGTAGGGTAGGGTAGAGAAAAAAAATAATGAAAAAAAAAACAAACAAAAATCTCAGGTGAAAACCTCATTGGAGAAGCCTCAAATTGGCTCATTGATTGAAAACCTCCACGAGACGATCAATGGGTTGGAAAAAAGAGAAAATAGAAAAAAAAAAGATCCTAGGTGAAAACCTCCCTTGAGCACCTAGGCAGACCTACTAGTTGAAAACCTCCTTGAGGCGGCTAGTAGGCCTAGAAGAAAATAAAATGGGGAAAAACAATTCTTGCTCCATGTATCTCTTTGATGAATGTAAATGCACTCCAACATCTACAAGGAACAAAAACAAGTTGCCACTGAAGAAAGAAAACAATAGGTCAAACCTAGTCAAAATAAATCAAATTTTGACTTTCTCCTCCTTTGCTTAAATACTCCAACAAGGCCAAGGCCATTCCAATCCATCACCATCATCTATTTCCACCATCCACCCATCATTCTCAAGCTTTTCCCATTCAGTTTTCTTGCTGTCCTGAAAAACTACAGGAAGTTTTGAAAATCTACAGGAAAGGAAGTTCGATGGAAAAATTATGATGCAGGCCTGTTTTGGGATAGAAAAAAAGGACATTGAATTCACCACATCTCAACCAACACCCATCATGACCATGTCACTCTATGGACACACCTTCCACTCATTCCAATACCTATTTACCCTGCAACAGAGAAAGGACACAAACATTAAAAAAAAGGAAACTACAACAACTTATTTGGAAGTAACAACAGGCTCTAGGCCTAACCTTCGGCACTATGATTGAAATAGGAGAAGCATAACTACATACACAATGAAACTCCTCTAGAGCTCAGCAACAACAGAGGAATCCATCGCCTGTACATCAAAAAGAAGACAACCCATTAGAAAAATAAGATCAACAAAAAAGAAAAAGGCAGTCAAGAAGATATACCTGAGTCATGAGAAGCACAACAACATCAACTTAGGAGCAGCATGCATGTATCTCCAACAACCATCATGTAGGTACATGTATGAAATATTATTGTCCTCTTCTCTTGAGGATATTATAGTTAGAATTTTGTTGTCAATGCAGGAGAGATGAGGTTTTATAAGATAAGGATGGGTCAACAGTCTCAACCGCCTTCAACTAGTTAATTGCAGAACACTCCTTCACTTATGCAATGTTGAAAAGTTAAATTATTAAGGGTGATGATTTCAAGGAATGAGGACAACAGTTAAAAGAAGAAATTTTTGCAAAGGCCAAGTCACCACAACAGTCTAAGCCCTCCATCCACTTCATATTCATCATCTATCCATCATGCATCCATCCCATTTCATACTTTCAAGAAAAAACCCTATCTCATCCTGAAAATTTCTTGGAAAAGCAAACAAAGCATCCTTTCCATTTTCACAAACCTACATCATTTCTCATCACTCCCATATAGTTAGAAGACTTTGAAGGAAGAACGAATGACTACTACAGGAAAATAGAATGCTGCTACAAGAAGGAAGAAAGAAAAATTGTGCTAAAACCCAAAATGACAATGCTTAAGAGAGACCTAATTAGAATAGAGAACTACAAAGCCATTAGGAAACCATCTAGGCCACAAGAGAGAAGAAGAAGGAAAAAAAAGGAAATGAGACATCCACCATAAAAAAAAACTCAAACTACAGTGATGAAAAGAGACTTTCCAAGAGGTATCTAATCTCTTTCTAGATTTTGTCCAAGGCCTAAAAGATGTTATAGAAATTAGAGAAAGGAATGGCAGTCAAGTTGAGGGTTTTTCCTGGGCTCAGACTATCATGTATGCTAAAAAAGGGTTTCCTATAGTTTGACAATAATTACTACAGGATTCCCTAGTTGTTATCTAAAGACATTTTGAAGGTTGTAGAGGTTTACAAATGGTGGAACATGTTGGGTGTGGAGCCTGATTATCTTCTGTATTCAAAGGATTCAGCCGGATGTATACCCCAGGAACACTGTACACCCCTCCACATGGGGGAGTGCAGGGGGGCCGATCCCCCTTGGCTGGGGGGTCCGGGGGTCAGCGGTCCCCCGACGGGGGTTCGGGGGTAGCGCCTCTAAAGCTAAAAATAGATGTAACATTGCCTTATAAAAGTCTAGTAATTTCTAGTCAATCTGGGCCATTCATTAGGCGGATGATCTGACGGTAGAAGTTATGTTTAATTTAAGGTTTTTTGCCCTAGAAGGCAACCCCTCATTATATATGAGGGAATTGTATTGCGTCTATGTATATCTGTATTCTGAGTGAGGAAGAGAGAGGTGATTGAGAGCGAAGAGGGTGTTACAGCAGATCTGCTATAGGTTGTATCTCTTCAAATTGCTGGATAATATAATAAAAGATGGACTAACTGTTTCTCCATGGATGTAGCCCAAAATGGGTGAACCACGTATATCTGTGTCTCTCTTGTTTTATGTGTTTTCTGTGTTTATATTTCTGCAATATTTTATGTGTTCCATTGCTCCGTAATATATAATTTTCTAACAACTGGTATCAGAGCTGAAGGTCTATTTGGCTGATAAACTCGCAGGAGAGAAGGGTTCCTGATTCGAGTGGGAGCAATGGTGGAAGATGGTAGGTTTAGGGTCAAAAAATTTAACGACCAAAACTACCAGCTATGGAAGATGCAGATGGAAGATTATCTGTATCAGAGAGATCTGTACCTACCATTGAGCGGAAAGACAAAGAAGCTGACGAGTATGACATACACAGAATGGGATATTCTCGACAGAAAGGCACTTGGAACAATATGGCTGTGCCTAGAGGTGTCGGTAGCATTTAATATTTCAAAGGAAACGAAAACGGAGGGTTTAATGTCGGCATTGGCCAAAGTATATGAAAAACCATCGACCTCAAATAAGGTATTTCTTATGAAGCGTTTATTTAAGATGAAGATGTCAAAAGGTGGATCTGTTGTAGAACATTTAAATGATTTTAATACAGCTACAAGTTAGTTAAGTTCTGTAGGGGTAAATTTTGATGATGAAGTTATGGCTTTGTTATTTCTGTGCTTATTTCTAGAAAGTTGGAATGGCTTAGTTATGGCCATTAGTAACTCTGTCTCTGGATATAGTACTTTAAAGTTTGATGATGTTGTCGGTGCAATCCTTAGCGAGGAAATGCGACGGAAAAGCTCCGGTGAGACATCGGGAAATGCTTTGATTGCAAAGACTAGGGGAAGAAAAATGGAAAGAGGAAAGAGCCCAAGATATCGCAGTAAGTCAAGAAAAGGCAGATCCAAGTCCAGATTGGGGATAATGTGCTGGAAATGCGGGAAGAAAGGACACCTGAAGAAAGACTGCAAGTCTCAGAAGGGAAAAGAAGGAGATGCGCAGCAAGAAAACAATAATGAAGGGAATGTAATAGGTGATGTGTTGAAAGATGCTTTGATTCTTTCAATAGAAAATATTATTGATGCCTGGGTGGTAGATTCAGGGACCTCATTCCATGCCACATCTGATAGGAAACATTTTCATGATTATGTTCAAGGAGATTTTGAACAGGTTCGATTGGGTGATGATAAACCTTGCAAAATCATTGGAATGGGTATGGGTTTCATAAAACAACAAAATGGAAATCAGTGGCCATTGAAGGAGGTAAGGCATGTTCCGGATTTGAAGAAAAATCAGATTTCAACAAAGCAGTTGGGAGGTGAAGGTTGCGTAACTACGTTCACAGATAAAACCTGGAAGGTCACTAAAGGATCCCTGGTAATAGCGAAAGGAGGAAAGGTTGTGTTGATGCCTCGAAAATCGCTGCAACAACATTGAGTAAACCACCCGGTCCGGACCTTAGTACAACTCCTTTTCCGTTTGGGATAGTGGCTCCGACTGGGGGTAATGGGACCAGTTTTCCCAGCAATAGATAAAATGGGATGAGTGAATGTTTTATAAATAACACTAGTGATAGGTGAAAGGCTGAAACTATTGACAGAAATATAAGTAAATGAAACTATCCCCGGAATCTATTGAGCTCTAAAGCGTAGCTTTTGATGCTCTATATCTAAAAGATAAACATATAGATGACTGTATCCTTAAGACATAGATATTGAATTATTTAAGATTGCTGTGCTTAAATAGTTAAGCGCAGCGATTAAAGCGATATTACTACTCTTTACACATTCATATCATTAACATATACATGATTAAAAGTAAAGGCATATCATATAAACACCCAATAGTGGAATGAATAAGAGTTGTTGTTATAGCTCATGCATACAATCAACGATAGCAAGAATAATTACATAACAATTCACATACACATAATGACTTCAGACAAAGATAGAAATACCATTTGAGTTGTATGCCACTCCCAGATATCAATCGCTATGTGTGGTTCTTCCCTTAACGCATAAACATTCCTCAATCAATGACAATAGTGCACAATTGTATAAAGAAATTTCTCCATTAAAGCAAGAACGACTGGTCTAGTTTCATAAAAGAATAAAGGCTGAAGCACAATAGTGCAAACTTCAGTCTGTTAAGTCTATTACAAAATTTTACGACCCTTTCTAAAAACATGAAAGGGTCTATAAATACTATGCTAATCTAAAATATCTATAAAACAGAAATGCTAACTAAGCTGATATCAATAACTTTTTGTTGCTATTTCTGCTGGCAATCTGAGGAGCTGGAGGATGATTCATTCTTTCGGCTGCTTTCCTTTGAACATGAGCTGATTAATGGCAAGCATTGGCTCAATTTCAGGAGGTTTGTTGAGCCGCGAACTAAGCTGAGCAGCGTAGGTGGCGTCTTGGATGTCGGGGATCATACATTGAACGACATCTGTTAAGCATTTGAGGGCGGCTCTTTGTTCATGAGGCTTGACTAGGAAGTGCCAATATGTTTCCAAGTTTAAACTGTTTACTCCGGCGATTAATCTTCCTCTGCCTTCTAACAGTGGATAACATGTTTGCTCCAATGCATTTGCTGTAGTAACCTTTTCGGGTGTACACTGGGAGATCATGTTTGCTATGTAGAGAGTATCATTAACTAGATCAACTAAATTGTTAGAAGTCAATCTACACCTTGAAGATGCTCTCTCTGCCTTTAACACCTGTGTGTGCCATTCCGTGAACCGTATATCCTTATGAACCTCAAGTATTCTTGGCAAATTGGAGGCTTTTCCTGATTTCGAATCTTGCCATTCAAGGTATGCGGTAATAGCTTCATCGGCTTGATTCAAGTCATCCCTTGCTTTCTCTACCTGCTCATTTACGGCTGTAGTCAATTCGCAGAGTGGCTCCGCTTGAGAGAGTTGTTGAGACAAGAGTTTAACTTGCGCTATCAGCGCATTGTTGATCAACATCGCCTCTTTTCTGAATTCCATTATCTGCGAATCTCCTTTGATATTCTCTAGCTGTGCTGTTATTAGAGCGATATGCTCATCCTCGGTTTTTAACAATTGCTCATTCGCCGCTTTTAATTGCTCCAAAGCCTCCGTTAATTCATTTTGTTTCTGGATCGCTGCCTGATTAATCCTCTGTTTCTCTTCCTCCCATTGCCGAGCCAATTGGCTATTTATTTGCTGTTGCTCCACTAACTGTTCGTCTGCATGCGCTGTTCTCTGTTGTTGTGCTGCTAACTGCTCCTCGGCTTGTATTACCCTTTGTTTTGTCTCAGCTAATTTTGTTTGTAACGTGGAGATTTCCTGGTCTTTAGTCTTTAATAAAAGACTTACCTCTGATGCTTTGCCAATGGTTGCAGCTGAATAAGCTCCAGCGTACTGTGAAAATTTAGTCAGATCATTAGAGGGATCCAGTTTCTCCTTCCACACTACATTGCCCATGATCGTTTGTTCAGGAAAGATAGAAGGTTGATCAAGCCTTCTCCTCTTCCTCGATCGCTTTACCACTGCTCCGTGCCTTGGGCTGTAGAAGACATCCAATGGAGGAATATCTTCTACTTGTAGAGTGATTTGGTCGCTAGGACCTTTCGGAATTACTTCACCTTCCTTAGTTTTAGGTGGGCCGCTGGTTCCGCTCAGAACCTGAGATGAGGTATCATCCTGCACACTGCTGGTTTTAGGAGTATCAGTACTTTGTGAGTCTTTTCCTCCACTGATAATGGTGCTGAACTGCTGCCATTCCTTTTGCAGTTCGGGGTCTGTGATAGCACCCATGTTAGTATCGGTGGTGGTTTGTTTAGACTGAGACTCCTTCAGCAATTGCTCTTGTTTTTCCTTTCCTTGTTGCTCCTGTTCCTTCTGCCGCATCTCCGCCTGCTCTCTTTGCTGGTTGTCCTCCTTCTCTTTGCGCTGTCTATCTTCCTCTTCTTTCTTTGAGTGCTCTTCCTGCTCTTTCCTTAAGCGCTCTTGTTGTTCTTTCTTCAGCTTCTCCTCTTGGTCTTTCTTTTGTTTCTCCTCCTGCTCATTATTATTGGCCTTCGTTGTAGCAGGAGGTTCCTTTGTCTGTTGTTGGATAGGCTCACTTGATGATGCTGCTTGGGTTGGCATTAATAAATCTAGGGGCAGAGTTTGCAACCTCTGCTCTCTAAGTTTTTTAAACTCAGTTAACCCTTCATCGTTGTATCGCATCTTGGCGAGTTCTTTGGCTTGACCTATTGATTCAGCTGAAGAGAACACATCATCGAACATATCTTCTTTATGATCAAATGTTGCTAATTTGGCATGTTCCAAAGCGGCATATGCAATTCGCTTTGGGTCAAATGCTCTATTCGGAATTGTGGCAAGATTTAGAGCTTGCATCTTCTTGGCTTCTTTTTCCGCATGTTTTAAATCATGCAGGGTGAAGACTCCACATCTGAAGGGAAAAGTAGGCTAGCCCCTTTCTTCTCCTTTTTGAGAGTCTGTGTGGTGCTCTCGGCTGTAATTTGGTATGCAATTTCCCTTGCTAGCAATTTGTCAGGGACATATAAGGGGAGGACATGAGGATTGGCTTGGCTACCAAAGACTCTAACATAAGTAAAATACTCTTCACCAAACCAACTACCCACTGCTGGCAAGTCAAAAGAGGCTACGTAGGAGATCCTTGGAATAGGCTTATCAAAAATTGAATAATAAACAGGAATCATAAAACCATTACAAATCTGATACATGTGGCTTTTATAGGATGACTTCCACATCTTGCGATGGTAAATATGAATGGGCGAGGGGTCCTGTGCGGTCCACCTCCAACCAAGAGTAGGGAATTCAGAATTAAAACACAAGGTATCCAGGATATATGCACTGTAGTAGAATGGGGGAATTTTCCTCTCAGTGACTCTAGTTTTGTTCCTAAAGTCACTAACAGCTAATGCTAGCTTATCTGAAAGGATAGTAGCCCAATCCATAATTGTGCTGTTCACTGCCGCCTCCATGAGAGGAACCATTTCAATTGTAAAAATGGAAGAATCGTGCAAACCCCACAATCTACACATCATTATACCGGCATAGCAATAAGGAGAACATAAAGAGTCGACTGAGTACTTACCGGAGGATTCATGCTTATGTTTATTTGGATTTTGCCTCCAGTCCTTGATAGGTTCGGACTCAATCTCGTTCTCGCTTGCGAATTTCTCCAAAAAGGCGCTATTATATATCTTCTCCGGCTTAGGCAAACGATACATTTGCCTCAGATCTTCTGGCTTGAATGACCCAAAAATCCTTCCATCCTTTGTGATGAAAGTTCTGTCTGTGATGGGGATTTCTTCAATTGCCCATTTCACAACATCGGTATATGGGAGAATTTGCTCCCTTGCTACTATCCTATGGAGGAAAGAGTCGGCCAAATCCTTGAGAGTGCATTCCGACTTCTTCAATGAATCCGCGGTAGCTTCTTCTACCGTCTACATTGGTTTCTCAGCCTCAATCAAGTCATAAGTTCCTTGCCAAGTTACTCTGGCGAGGCCTGCGCATGTGGTGTCGGATATTAGGCCCTTTTTGCTGTTTACCATGGCTTGTCCTGCAGCTGGTGGATTGGAAACACCTGCAACTTTCTTCGACTTTTTACCCATCATGCCCGAATTCTTGGGTAAAATTGTATTCTGCACAGAGAAGCGATTTTGGCGTAACACAGAGATAGCAATAAAACTCACAGTTGATAGCAAATGAATAGATGAACACTGATATACTTTGCTTTTGTAAAACCGGCGTGGAGACAATCTATAGGCAGATCTTAGGACATGGATCCATTAAGTGACCGTATAGAGTTTGCCACCTTATAAATGCCCATTATATCAATATTTGGTTGAAAGATGTCTTAAAGCACGCAATGGACGTATTAGCGGCCGAGTGGGAGTGATTATGCCTTAAATAACATTAAATCGGGCTTTCCAATCACTTTAACGGCTTTCCATTGAAAACCGTGCCTTATCGCATCGCATCGGGGGGTATACATGACTGGCTTTAACAATGCTTTGAGTATCGCCGATTGCCGATTGCGATATCGCATCGGCAAAAGGCATATGCGCATTAAGAATGAACGAGGGGACCCGCCGATTGCCGATTGCGATATCGCATCGGCAAAAGGCATATGCGCAATGTTTGTAAAATAAAGGGGATGTGCCGATTGCCGATCTCCGATAGCTTATCACATCGGGGCTTTGATATGGGGCGCTTTAGTGGTGTATTTGGGTATCGCCGATCGCCGAACACTATATCACATCGGCGGAAAGTCTTTTAGCCATTTGTTGCATCCTTCATGTTATTGCGATATGAGATCTTCCGATTGCTTTATCGCAATAACCGAATATTTGCTTTATTTCCTTTTTTAAATAGATATTGCTTTAAAGGGTTTATTCATAAAGAGCTCCTTTGATTATCGGACTTTTATAAAGTAAAAGTTTTGATATCAATTTTATTTTTAAAGGGACCCATTTCATATTTTAATGTTTTTATGAATAAAAATAACATGAAATGGGGGGTTGTTTGCAAAGCACAACAATTGGCGATTCACTGGAAGAACCAATTATCTCTGGAAAAATAAAAAATACTTTAAAACGTTTTGAAAATAGAGTTCCAACTATAAAGGAAAATTCTGATATAACTAGGTATCTATGCATTCTGAATATCATAGAAGTAATTTTGCTAACTTCCTCCTTTTGCTAATTTGAAATTGATACATTTTAAGTTTCAAATAGGCCTCTGTTGGTTTATTAATGGTAAAAATAGAAAAATCTCTCCAAATCAGCTTTTATAGTAAACTCGTCTGTCATAGGTAGAGCCTCTGCTGCCAGCAAACGTTTATAGTCTCAACAGGGATACCTTTTAACCATATAATTGTCCATTGTCCCATCCAATTAAGAGTATGATTATCAGAATGAATTCAAAACATGCTTTCATATTTTGTTCATCTTTTTTTTTTTTGTCATTGACAGGATAAAAAGCCATTGCCCTGGTTTGGTGGCCAACTATTGACAATGCCACTCACTGGTAGTAGTCTAACTGAACAAGCTAGCTCGTGATGAGACTCCTTGTCTTGAAATTTCAAGCCATTACCCTGTTTTGGTAGGCAGTATTGGTAATGTCGGTTAAGCTATTTCCCTATGAACATGGTAAGCAGGCTTGTAATAAGACCTCTTATCTTTAATATCTTTATATTTTAGAATTACACTCTGAAAAATCATCATCTTTAATGAATGGGATGGACAATATCTTCTTTGAAAATCAATGGATGGCAGGTTAAGAGTTAAAGATGCTGATATTGAATAGACTTCTATCTATGATATTGATAACCTTTTGAGACCAATTTGAAAATAGAAAATGACTCTCATTACTTTTATGCTCTAAGGAGGAGTTGATCAAAGTTAATTTGTGATTTTAGAATACAATGATACCTAATTTCCCAAAATTATTTCTTTTGGTTGAAAGTTCTATTACTTGAAAGAAAATATTCATGATATTTCTATGAGACAACTTTTCAAATATAGTGAAAGGTCAATGGAATATGCCTTTAAACTTTATTT
>APFE031388799.1:1430-23254 GCA_000404065.3 Pinus taeda | reverse complement strand
GACCAAACAAAAGACACTAGAAACATCCTAGTAGATAACATACACAAACCATAATACAAAGAAGATGGAGTTGGAACAGTTATACTAGAGACCTTCTTCCCATCCCTTTTAACTGCAAACTCGATACAAGTGCCCTCACTAGACGTGGAACACCCCCCGAGAGGACTGAGAGAGTATGAATAATATTTACCCCAGGTACAAAGAAGACAAATCCAACCCTGCACCTGTGTATTAACCTTAAGAGGCAGGGCACTATGGTTACCACTAAAAATAACACGACCTTGGGGGACTGTCGTAAGAAAAATCCACATGCAAGGGTAGGACACATAACTCCAAGGGGAGCTAATATTAAAACCCCCTTGCGAGTTGCCTCCCAAGTGGTCCCCAAGTGCTACAACAAATGTTAATAACATTGTTTGCATGTGTGCAAATTCCACTATATCGCACCACATGAAATTAAGCAAAATGGGTCTTGTCACCTCACCTAGCTTGAGTGTGACCTCATTCTTGACCATTTTGTGAGGAGGGCTTCCAAAACCACACTACTACAAATGGATTTAACTCCCTACCACAAGCTTCTATGTTTGTTTGTAGTCTTGGAGAAGTTAACTCACACTCTTATCTCTAATACCCTAGCCTAAGCTAGTGTTGGTGCGCTACCAGTAAAAATAAAAGACGAGTCTAGTTAATTTTAATATCATGTTGATTTTAAGTGGTTTTTATTTACACAATTTTAATGCGACATGAAACTGAGATGGTGTGGATGACTCTTTGTTAGTCACCCTAATGTAGTTATATGCAATTTTCGTTTTTGCTTCGATGAATGCTAACTACAGGAGGGTAAGTCTTTTCATAACACACCAATGCCTATTATGACACACCTCACATCAAATCTTCTTAAATGAAAAGTATCCAAAACTTTGTGAATTAATGACCCAAAAACAAACCAAAAGGGAAATCAAAGTAACCGAGAAAAGACTAAATAAAATTTCCCAAGCAAGAATGCAAAGCACTCCAAAAGCATCACAACTAGGAAAGAAAAGCCCAATCAAACAAACACACTCAAAGAAATCAAACCAAGAGCCAAAAGTGAAAGAAGGAAAGAAATGCCAACAAGCTAGTGCTATAGCACAGTGGCTCAACTAAGGCCAATGTTCTACAAAGGTCAAAATCAGACCCTAGCGGCAGGAAGGCCTAAACAAGATCAAATGAGGGTGATACAAAGCAATGAAAAAACACTCAAAAGAAAATTTCTATATGTCAACTGCACAATCAATCACAACACCACCAATTGTGATGAAAATCACAGAAAGAGGAAAGAGATCACCCAACAAGAAGCGATAAAAGTGAGCAAAAGCCACAAAAGTCTGAAAGTAAAATGTAGATCAGATCTAAACAATCACTGAAAACAACCAAATAGATTTGAAAATGAGATCAAGAGGCAAAAATCGAGTCTCAACCCAAAGTATCCAATAAAACTTCAATAACACCTTGAAAGATAAAGGGTAATGGAAGACCTTGTATAAACTGATCAAAATGGATCAAATTAGACACACACAACAACTGATCAACAAAAAAAAAAACCATAGATCAAACTAATCTCCCATATATCAATGAAATAAAAGAATATCAATGCCCAATCGAAGACAAAAACACCTCTCAATGAAGAATGACCAATCTAAGGAAATCAAGCAGACATACACTGATCTGGATTAGATCCATCCAGTAAGAAGAAGGCACAGACTAAGTAAAAACAAAGTAAAAACTTCGAGAAGAAAATTTTATTTTTTTTAGGGATAAAATCCTGAATGCATGAATAACGTAGGGAAAATAGCGGCCAAATGCTCGCTCGCTAAATGCAAGGGGGCGACCAGGATCTCCCGGATTCACAAATGACTCCTTGTGGGAGCGTATGGGGAAAACAATTCGACTAGCTAACTTCAATCGACCATAAAATCCTCATACGAAGTCTCTTTTCAGTTAAAAAAAAATTGGAAAAAATTCTGAGAGGAATCCAGATATTTTATCAATTCAATCAAAATTATTTTCTAAAAATTCCATAATTTGATTTTAAGCACACGATCTATTATTCTCTCATATAAAAAACAAAAACAAAACTCCATATCTAAGATCAGCTCAGACCTGAAGCAGGTAAAATCAATGGAGATAAAAATTAATCCAAAAAACTACAAAGAACTCAATGGGAACAACAAAAAACAAAAAAAACATTAAGAAGAAGAGATCTAAAAAAGAGAGGGAAAAAGAAAAATTCTCTCATTGAAATCACCAATTATGTTGCATTTAATTATGCAAGGAGCTATTGCTCCACAATTTGATACCCAATTGAGATCACTACAAAAAAAAAAGGAAAGACCAATAAAGATGTAATAGCATCCCAACCCAAATGATAAAACATGCATCATGTAGTCGGTTCTATATACTACAAGGAAATATGTGTGCACCTAGCCTCCTCGTAGGTTGGGGAATTATTTTGAGTTTGATGCAAATTCTCACACTCCACTCAAGTGATCTACCTCATCCACACCTAATATCAATCCATACACACAACCACAAACAAATGGAGACAACAAGTGACCTTCCTTGAAAGATCGTTAGATCAAAATATCATAGAAAAAACTATAAAGCATGATGAATACAAATATATATAAGGAATGAACATATGTTTCTATTAATCATATAAGTGAAACTACATCAATATGCCTTCAACAAATAATATCCTCTCCTCTATCTTGTAGTACGGTCTCCTCTCCCAATATAGCAAATCTCTCGCGTTATAATTTGGATATTTCCCTCCTTCCCCCCTTTCCTCTTAGTGAGATTATATAGGTTCATTCTATCCTCTAGGAGAATGTATCTAGACACCTAGGGGCTTGAGAAATTAGGAAACTTCTATAATAATGGACCCCTAGCCAAATCATACACAAGTGGGTCAAGTTGATCTCCTTGGGAATGGAAAACTCTAGAGACCTTTTTCACAATTATGATTTTTTTCTCAATTATCTCAATTGTGAGATAATTATTATCTCATAATTATAATGTTTTGAAAAATAACTTTGAGAAATTTCTCAATTATGTAATTTCACCCTTTTAGCATGGGATAAATCTCACATAAGTACAATACAAGGTGAAAGGGGTTGAAATTTAGCCAAACAATTGAGGTAAGTTGATATTGGGTTTCTCTGACTATAATGGAGTGGAAGATATGGTTAAACACTATGGATTTATAAATTAAAGTAGGTAGCCTTGGGAGTTGCAACATTATTGTTGTAATACCATGACTCATCAATTAGTGTGGAGATGATCCACATCCTTCCATTCAACTTCATTATAATTGTGTGCCAACACAAGTCTTTCATCCATCAAGTATCACCAACTTGTCTACCAATGGCATGAGCCTATAAAAGATGTTCTCCTTAGGAGTTCTTTCACAGGAATGACTTCAAAGTCATCCATTTTCAATATTGTGAAGTTATTGTGGATTTTCCATTGTCCAACTATATGTTAATTACAATTTAAACCCAAACTACTACCTTAGGTTTAGAATTGACCACCTTGACTGAAGTAACACATGATCCAACTCAAATCCTAAGGTCACTTACCAAAAATTTTCTTAGGAGGATGTGTAAGGCACCAAACTTAAAAATTTCATATACTATCCTTCATTGATGTTCAAAACCATATAGAAGAGTTGATGGAGGCTTCACCCTTGGTTCCTATTAGAGGCACTTATTCACTACAATTTTTTTGAACAAGAAGAAGAAGAAACAAAAGGTTTACTTTGCCTAAAGTGGCCTACCAATGGGTACCATGCATTTCCATATTCAACAGGTCTATGGGGGAGTGTCTAGTCTCAACAACACTTAAACATAATATACTTTAGAATGTGTCATCTATGTCTATTTCATGGATCTTCACTTCATTGAAGTGCACTCTAGGGTATGGTGGGACACCTGGCTAGGTTTCTCTTCGGACCAACAATATCCTACAATAGTAGCTTAGAGTCATCCACCACCTTCTTCCAATCTTTAGTGCCCATTGGCACTACGTAGAAAATAGTTAAAGGAGTTAGTCTAACGCTAATTATAAGCATTGTCTCCATGAGTGCTCAAATCTTCTAAGAATTGTTTTGGCCAAGGGACGATCACAACCTCTCTTGAACCAATGAAGGTGCCCTTCCAACCTACTACTTACAAAACATGCTTGAGAGAATCCAATAGAGTTTTAAAACTAACTTCTTGAAGAAGCTGAGCATTGATACAACCTATAACGAACCTAAGAATATTTCCTAAAAATTTTCATTTTGTCTTCTCGAATCACGCAACACTAAATTTCTTTATCCATAGTGGATTGACCAATTTGCACCTACTACAATCAAACTACGCATCTTCACTTAAAGTCTACCCATGATTTTAATAGTTATATGCAAAGCTGAGTCCAACACAACTTATTTTACTTTTAAAAATGCATACATCTAATCACAACCTTAAAACACAAACAATACAAAGAACAGCATTCATATATCATAAAAACCCCACAATGCACTAGTATGGATATGAACCCAAGGAAAGTTCCTTGACACTTTAATATATAGAGAATATTGCAATGTACAATAGAGTATGGCCAATCTACTTGCATCTCATTTATAGAGCATAATTACATAAGGAAAGATTCCTATGAGAACTATCAATCTAACCCATGAAGCAATAGCATGGTTACCTTGGAAAAGTCATATCCCATTTTCTTTGTTACTTAGCTAATGCAAGTCATCCTACCATTCCTAACCCTAAACTTGGTACAACAAAAAGACCCCTTCAACTTCTTGCCTCTTCCAACATATGCTTTAGAACTTTGAGGTATCCTCCTTTTTATACGAGCTTGTCATGCACTTGTAAGCAACTTCATTCCAAGGTGAACCCAAGTGCCATTGATTATCTCAATTCACTTTAGTAACTTGTCTGCCAACTATTTACCAAGTCATTCTAATTCATGTAACTGAGTCAACCCAAGTCATTCGAATATGCATGGTCAGTTCATTTGTTAGCACATATGTGCACTTTATTACACCCAAGTGTGCCTACCTGCACCTAGTACATCTAATTGCATCTCAACTTATCTGAAGGAAACTTTATAGGCCTTGGGGATGATTTATCCCTTAAGTTTGTATGCCTATCTTTTGTGCTTGAGGCATCCCAATTCCATACAAAAGCCACATGGCTAGTTTACCACTCTATCTATTTGATCAGGTGTGAAACATTTGGCTTTGCAACTTTCTAGGGAAACCCTCTGTGCCTACCTTGATAGTATCCCTATTTCCATTTGCAAGAAGAAGTCTTATAGTTGGTGTCTAAAGACACCATTATAGAGCTTAGGCACAATCCAACATAGCTCAAGATATAAAGAAGTGTAAGAAACCAAAATATTCCATACAAATTACATGGAAATTGGATATTACATTACATTTTATTTCTTCTTTAGATCAACCCATAGGGCCACCTTATATAACACTTGTAATTAATTCCCTTAAAGTCACGAGGGCTTCATCGGGGGAGAAATACGATACCATGTATTTTCATATTGGGGGATATATATTGAGGAAAAATGACATAATATTTTGAGCATATAATAGGGGTAAAGGGTTTTTATATGTTGTGTATAAAAAATGGATCTCAGAGTTAATGAAAAAATATAAAGGGGTATAAAAAATGTTAATGAAAAAATGGATACCTACAATATCTAGTGAAATTAGGGGTTTTCTAAATTGGGAAGGTGTATTGGGTTTGTATTGGTAGGGGGTTAAAAAAAGTGATTTTTAGAGGTATTTTCCAATATGTAGTCAAATTAAGGGTATTGTTTAGTACACCATGAATACACATGATATGTCATAGGTTCATTGATTGAATCCCCCATGCTTGAATGGAATTTTGTATTTAATAGTAGTTTCAATAAAATTTGATTTCTAAAATCTTATTTGATGAAATTGGTCTAGGGAAATGTGATATAGTATAATCATGTACATTGGGATAGTTACAAGGGAACTATTCCATGAGAATCACAAGAATATGTGAAACCAAGTTTACCATTAGTGCTAATTATGTTGATGAAGTAGAATATGATTCCACAATCCTTGATGTATTTGATGTTTGAAAATTCCTACTTATAGGGTAAGGATGCAACCTTCTATAACAAAGAAAAATCTATTTATTTGTTAAAGGTAGTAAGACCTTAGAACTCAACATGGAAATAAGGGGAGAAACAAAATACCCCCAATATTAACAAGATAAGGGTAGATGATAATACTTATGGATACCTCTCAAAGGCAAGAAACATTCATATTTGACGTAATTGTGGCCTTGGAGAAACATGTGGAGACCATATGCTTCCATCTTCTACCTCATAGAGGATTTTGAAACAAAAACCTCCCATTGGGGAAGTGTTATTTGAAATGGATCATGAACAAAGAAATGGTTTATTTTAATGGATTCTATGTTCAATTTGTTGGAATAACCACCTTAATCCTTCATCAAAACCTGAATTGAAGCCCTTTCATTCTTTAGAAATTTTGATGTATGTGGAGTTACAACCATGACAAGATAAAAGATAGGCGTGGAGTTTTTAGCTCCATGTTTCATACTCCACATGAACCATAAATAACATAAATAATTCGGCAATATGCATATATTGATCTATAAACTACCATGAATAATCCAATGAACAATTTGTCATGATAGATTTGATAAAAAAAGATTGAAATTCAAATAAT
The DNA here is from genome assembly GCA_000404065.3 of Pinus taeda. Lineage (NCBI taxonomy): Eukaryota > Viridiplantae > Streptophyta > Pinopsida > Pinales > Pinaceae > Pinus > Pinus taeda. The sequence continues at coordinate 16,473 of APFE031388799.1, read as the reverse complement.
TTTTCCTTGGATTTTTGGATTATTAAGTTATTGTATTTTTTGTATGCATGAAAAATATAAAAATGTGAAAAGTAGAGAACATACAAAAAAATCACTCACAAACCATAAGACACCAAGATATGATATGGGAAACCATTCAGGTGAAAACCCAATTGGAAGGTGAGGTTGCTCTACTCTCTCTCTTTCTGAATGGAAAATGGTGCAAATAAAAAGGACTGATATCTATGGCCCATGATTTGCTATAAAACATAACCTTCTCTATTTTTTTCTCTCTCAATCCTCTCTCAAGTAAGATTCCCAATTATGGAACAAAATGCACTAGAATAGAATTGAATCCCTTTTCCTCCTAGTGGCCATGTTATAACACAACCGATAGCCTAATAGTGGTTAAGTTTGAATCCAAATCTTATAATATTGATCCTTCTAGATTCTTATTCATCATTTTCATGTGGCTAGCCCCTTGTTCACGAGTAATGGGTTTGACATGACATCCTCTCAAATAATGGTGATTAAAGTAGGAAGGTCAACTTCCAAGTGGCATAATTTTTTCATACAGACCTTGTTTTATCTTTTTCGTAATGTGTCTTTGGAAAGGAGTGTAGAACAATGATCGGGGGTATTGTGTGAGAAAGAGTTTTTTGACCCCAAAACACTTCACGAAATGCCTTAAACTACCTCCAAAAGGTTTAATACGCCAATTCACCAAAGTTGGACCTACCAGTGAAAATGGTCCTATGAGCTATGTCCTTCACATTTTCCACTCTAAAAAAAAATATGGATGAAAAAAGAATACAATGATCCAATCCGGATCATATTTTCTACCATGGAAAAGGTTGAGTTGAATCCTTAGGTTTGCATGCCACATAAGAATCAAGGAGTGTGAACATGTTTGCATGTAGAGTTGTGGGAAAGGTAAGGTGGACATCACATGTAGATCAAAATGTTAAGGAAAAAGGATACATGGAGGAGTTTGTAATGCAAATTTGAATCCTTAACTCATAAAGGGCCAAGGCATAAGGTAGGCATGTGGTGCAAAGGTCCTGCAATGCTAGGAGTAAAGGAGGAGTAAATTATTACCTCTGTGCACCACTTATTACACCTAATCAGCAAGGAAAAAGGTCATAACAATAGAAGCATGAACCCATTAAAAAAAGATGACAACTTACATGGAAAACAAAGTGGATACCATGGTGATGCATGGACCCTTTGACTACTCACAAGATGCCATGTGGTAGTCTAGAAAAGAAAAAAACAACTTGAATTAGAAATGAAAATGGAAATGGTAACTATTTATGGGAAAACAATTAAGGAGGTAGATGAAAAGGATAAAAGGGGGTCTCTTGGACTTTCTAGGGAGAATGGATCATTAGAAGAGATAATGAAGATGTAAATTCATTGTCAATGAGTTGTGGGATGGGGGGCGAGGGGAGTGGTGGTTGTGAACTGGATTCACTTGAACAAAGAAGTCAAATTTTTGAAGCTCAAAATAAAACATTGAGACATTAATGATGTAGGGGTATAAAGAGGAAAACTAAAAAGCATGAAGCCTGAGTTCAAAGAGGAGTGTATGACCCTATCCATGAGAATTTAGGATCATCTTAGAGCTAAGATGTAGTCTGAAGAAAATGAAGCGAAGGAGTAAGAATTCACAAAAATATCTTTCAAATAGTGTATAGCTTCCATTTATAATAAATCTTAAGAATAAAAAGAGCAAAAACAAAAACCATTTCTTGTTGGTTTTCCAAATAGGTTTCCTTGATAAATTATTGTATTATTATTATGTTTTTGATTGAATTTTTCATCACTTCTTTTTTCATTTGGTCACACTACATGTTCTTTTTATATAATTTAGATTTTAATTTTTCACCACTAATTTAATCCTAGCTAAGGAGAATCCCATTTTTGGAGAGAAGAACGATCTATCCTCAATGAAATGTTATCACCAAGATTGTCAGAAGCTCAATTGAGCTTGGACATGCCTTAAGATAGTTTAATTCCCTAAAATGTGGCTTCAATCCTCAACCCCTCCCCATGGGGTTCAAAATTGTGACCTAGTGGGGACTAAAACCTACACAAACCAACTGGTCTACACCTCATGGAAATATAAATTAGAATTTATGCACAATATAATAGTAAGCAAAGATAATGATAATTTAATTCTTAAATAAAAATCGAAGTCTAAGCTTTTGTATCAACCTAGCCAAATGCTTTATGACTATAGATCAAAGAGTCATTAAAGAGGCTTCATTTTGGCTAAAAATCACGTGCATTGATATAATACTTCAAGGAGAATACCAACACCACTAATTTTGTATCTCCTAAATAAGGGTTAGGTTAATGAAATTGTTAAGTAATAAAAATAGCCATGAGGGTTAGCTCAATTGGTTGAGTAGTTGTCGCTAAAAACACCTTGCTAATAGGAGCTCATGAGGTGAATTTTCCTTGATGCCCTAAGGGTTAGGATCTGCCAATAAGCCAATGGGATGTGATCCCTTTGGGTGGATATTCTCGACTATTTCCTTGGAAAAAAATAAAAATAAAATTAAGTAATGAAAAAGCATATTTTCAAACTATTTTTGGGTGTTTCTATAAAAGCTTATCTATATGTTAAATATGATTAAGGGATTGGTTGTGAATTTGATTTGACCCTTTCTTTTGAGAGAAGAAAAATGTAAGCGAGGATTCTTGATGTTTTTGGAATATGATTTATTATATAGTGTGCACAAGGATTAAAGGACTTTTTTTTGCATGCAAAAATATCAATAACAATATCTATTTTTGTAGTGGTTTAAGCTAATCTTAGTTGCTTGGATTTACATCCACATTGGCAAAAGAATCCTTACCTTTAACAATCCTTCAGTAATGTATAGTTTGATTGTGAAATATAGTGTATTAAATTCCATTAAACTCATATGAGCATCCTTATTATAACACTAAAGTAATCTTATAAAAGCATCACCTATAATTGCAATAACTCATACCTTTTACCAAAATTTCACCAATTTATCGCTAGATTGGTGGAAAACATTATGTTTATTCCTATCACTAATGCATGCATAGTAGTTTTGTGAGCATAATTTGATTCCAAACACTTGAAATATGACAATCTCTAAACTTCAATAGTCTTATCCCATAATGTCGAGTACTACTAATTTAACTCTGTACTACCTACTAGAGAATATAAACATCCGCATTATTTATTCTTAATTTTTTATGAGGTTAACATACTTTGACTTGAAATTGTCAAATGATTGATTTCGAGAGACAATCCACCTTGGTTGGTAGAATGGCTATAAACTTGAGAAAAGATGAGTGTCTTGCAAGACTACCTAATACTATCTTTTTGATCTTGATTTTCAATGTATGTTTCCCTTCACTAGTCCCAATTTCATTGTGCTTGTTTTGGATTTGAAGTGAATGGTTAAGATCTAATCCCTAAGATGATAATAAATAATGGATACTAAGGCCCCACATTAAATAACCAACATTAGTTGAAACTTTTCAAATATTTGAATAATACATGAGCCAATGATGAACTATGAAAGCTAAGTGCAATCTACACAAGTGTTGCATTATTCATATCACTGAAGCCATGAATCAATCAAGTATAGAATAATTTCAATTGCCAATGATAAGAGATTTCATTGAGATGTTCCTAGAAGAATTGGCAGGGTTACTAGTAACTGAGAAGCCAATTAAAAGATAAACCTGATGCCCTAAGAAACCCCAATATAAAAGGCACCTTATAGATTGGGAACTAATGAGCTTGGTGAGCTCAAGATGAAACTGCAGGAGTTGTTGTACAAAGGATTCATACATCCAAGAGCATCACCTTGACCTCCCTTTAGTCAAGCAAGCAATCTTTTTTAGGTAGTTGATGCAGGTCTAACCATAGGTCCTACACTCCTGAATAAACACACCATAAAAACTGATCTGAAATCCACACACTAAGTATGCACATAAAAATGTGAGAATAATTAATTAAAGAAAATATTTACAAGAGAAATCATGGCACAATGATTGGCCTCTCTTCCTCACACACTCACACATTTCTACATACTTACATGTCTCATAGGCTCTCCTCAATTTATACAAATGGATCTGAACCAAAATAGGTTCTATAGCCTCAACAAACTCCCAAAATATCTCTCTTGATCCCTAACATCTCTCATCTTATCTCTTATCCCTAGATAAGAGATGACTAATCCATAATCTTCTCAAACCTTCCACAATACTCTCAAATCTTCTACTATTTACAATAATCATCATTCTCTTTTAAAACTATTAGAAAAATATATTAATTAATTAAATCCTAGCTTCTAAACAAACTCCCCTAACAAACAATTAACCTGGGTTAGATGCAATTGCATCAGAGTCCCCACGTAAAAGAAAACCATGGTCTCCTAACCATTAATCTTCAATAGATGATAAAACTCCACATGGATCCCAAACTTTAGCTCGTCGCTGATCAATTACTTTTTTATGTTGTTTATTTTTTGTGGTTGTTCTTTTCTGTTTTTGAGGTTTCCAGACTTTATGTTGTAGTTGTCCTCCCTTTTTTGCTGATGTATAATTGTTTAGTCATTAGTAATTTGCGGTCATCTCTGCTTTTTCTTTCTTCAATGAATAATTTATGAGATTCTTTAAACATCATCTTCTTCATATTTTCAATTTCAATATCTAAATTATTTTTTGGTTGGTGTAGATTGTTGTTTGTTTGATGAAATTTACTGTTGATCTCTATGCCCGTTGTGCCAGATTTCTTGATTTGAAGGTCTGTTGTTACACTATAACTTTGGATTGTCCAACCATTCTTCTATGAACTTTAATTCTGCTACAATATATCTCATGTTGACATTTGTCCCATCATTTTCCAATTCATCAACAACTTGCTTCATTTTTGTATTAATTTGTTGTTCAGCAACATATCCTGCATACACATACCAATGGTTAGATTTAAAAACATGAGGTTTGACAAATGAATCTGTCTTCAGGTCTTCATGATGGTCTTTTGAACAACTTGTAGCTTCATCTGTGGGAATTGAACCCACGTTCAATATGGATCCAACACATTTTCATTGGACCGATGGTTTTTGTGCCTTTGTTATTAGTTCTATATTCAAGTCATCCATCAATATATACAAAAAAAATGTCTCACGCACTTTTATTGTTTTATCCAACCAATACATCTTCAACAATGCCAGCTGATAATCCACATAAAACAACAAAATTGATAGCCTCAAGTGTGTCTATCCTTACCTTCGAATGTGCATGGCCAATATTAGGCAGAAGATCCCTCAGATTTTATTTACAACATACGCATCTTATCCAAAACCACTTTGACCCACTCAACTTCCACTATTTAAAAAAATAATAATTCAAAACATTAATTCTCTCTCACAATGTGAATTGATTGGAACATTATACACACATGCCATTAGAAAAATGGAATAAAACACTTCCACCAATGCATTAATTTTACTATCATTTTAAAGCAAACTCACACCATTAACCCTTATTCATACCCATCAATTATGCTATATAGATTACCATTGTTGGAAACTGTCGGTGCCAAGTCAATTAAAATGCATAGATTGATCCTTCCAATACATTTTACATTAGTGAGCCACCAAGATCTGCCATCCATACACAATCTTTGTACTTGTGCTTATTAAATCTGTGTTCTTTCCATAATAGTTTCACAATTAGAGGCCATGATTACACCGATCCAGTAAAATTGAAAGGATGAATTTACTATGAAAGATAGCAACCAATTTAAAGAGAAAAAATATGATAAACCATCACACCAATTATAATGAATGTCACTATCCTGAAGTGGATGTCTCTAACTTCCCTGTCCCCAAATAAACAATGAAGATACTGTTTATTTCTTTGGCACCAAGTAAAACAATGGCGTTCTTTAAAACTAGGAAAAAAATGTGACTTAGTGTGAAATGATAAATGCTAATACACAAGCTCCTTCGCAGTAAACCCACAATGAAAAATTGTGGTGCCATCTCTGCAGTTTGTCTCGAAATCGATGATGTTATATCTTTGATCCTTACACCAATGTTGAACCACGCACACAGAATGAAATTACAACGCTCCTCTCATGCTCCTTAAGCCAATGTTACCTTACGGCATTACACCATGCATATTAAATCAACACCTAGAATAAATAGGAGAGTGCACAAAACTTCATTACAGAATATGGATGCTTTTAGGCAAGCCGAGGAAACTACCCATGATTCTATGCTCTGATACCAAAAATTGATGCAAGTCTAACCATAGGTCTTGCAGTCATGAATAAACACATACCATAAAAACTGAACTGAAATTCACACACTAAGTATGCACATAAAAATATGAGAATAATTAATTAAAGAAAACATTTACAAGAGAAATCATGGCCCAATGATTGTCCTCTCATTCCTTAGAGTCACTCACACACTTCTACATACTTACATCCCTGATAGGCTCTCCTCAATTTATACAAATGGATTTGAATCAAAATAGGTTCTAGAACCTGTTGTGCTATACAACAACCCCCCCATTTCAAATGTTTCTTAATTTTATTCTTAGATGCTAAATAGGAAATAGGGTCCCTTTAATCTATAAAAAGCAATAAAATCTTTATATATAAATCAATTTCTTTGTTTCTTTCTTTTTAAATAAAAGTGCTTCAAAAAACCCTTTAAAAACAACACACATCCATGCGCTTAAGGCCAAAAGCATTCAATCTAAATATTAGTGTAGAAATGCGAAGTAACTACACAATCCTAAACGTTAGGTTTCTTAAAACAATTCATCGGTGAATATGCGATTGCGATAAAACTATTGCATATCACATATCACCAATTTAGACAAATAAGCTCTAATGTGCCATTGAAACTTTGCTATGCGATAAGATTCTTGCATCTCGCATACCGCTAAAAAAACATATGAAGCCACAATTGAAAACTTCTGATGCGATATGTATTGATCGCATATCACAATCCCAGCAGAGATAGATAAGACTCACTTCGAGGGAATGTGATGTGATGTTAAATATAAATAAAGTGATAATAAAAAGAACACATTATGTGGGTAGGTAAATAAGGATTTCCCCAACTCTTTGTGCTAAGTCATCATACATCGCAATCACATAAATTCTAAAGGGTTTTAGAACATGGCGCTTACACCACCCGATTTGTGATATGCGATGGATCTCAGAATATTAAAATAATAGATATTTAAATTGCTCATTTCAAAATCAGAAGATTAATGCCACGTGTTCTAATTAGACCTTGGGAAGACTACGATGCAATTTATTTATTGAAGCATTTAAGTTTGACGTCATTCAATATGGTGAGGCATTAAGAATAGTGATGACTTCGGTCCTTCAAAGATTTCATCTTGCATGTTAATATCAATTCATAATACGAAATCTTTCACACCAAATTCTCTTGCCCTGATCTTCAACTATAGTATTATCATCACTATCTGTTCAAACATTAGCCGCTCTGAAGGTTTTAAGTTTATCGCGCTTTTCTATTTCATATAATTGTAGTTTGAATCTAGAAGTACGCAGCCACCCAAAATGACAAAGAAGGCCCGAAGACAAAAGCTTCCCCTGGAGTAGCCAAAGAAATGAAAAAGGTTGTGTTAATCTCAGATACGACACATGCGAGGACCATGGGAAGATTTCATGGGAAGGAAGATATTATATGTTGGAAAAGGAAAACCCAAAGTTAACAGAAGGACAGGAAATGGCTAACGGACCTGTAGAGTCAGAGAATACACTTAGTGATTTAGCTGATTCTTTCATTCACCGAATAACAACCCGCACAAAGATTTTTCCATACAATGACATGGTAAAATGGGTAGTTGAAGATATCAACATAACAGATAGAACACTTTTCACATTTGATGGGAGAATATTTGGGTCCTTCAAGCCTGAGGATTTGAAGAAACTGTATCATCTGCTAGAGCCTCAGAAGTGCTACAACAAATCATTCCTTGAAGCTTTCGCGAAGGAAAATGAAGTAGAGTCTGACCCCATCAAACAATGGAGGCATTTCTCTAACAAACACAAGCACGAGTCATCCGGTATGTATTCTATGGACTCTCTAGCATCTCCATATTGTTATGCTACCGCAATGATGTGTAGATTATTTGGAAGCCCTAATTCCACTAAGTTTTCCATTGAAATGATTCCCTTAATAGAAGTGGCTCTGAATTCTTATGTGATGGATTGGGAAACCATTCTATCAGATAAAATGGTTGTCCAAATACTTGATTATAGGAAGAACGGGTTTGTTACCACCCGAGTGGTTCCCCCATTTTATATGAGTGCATATATAGTTGACACCATTTGTTTTAACTCTGATTTTCCTATCATGGGATGGAAATGGATTGTGCAAGACCCAACTCCTATCCATATTTACCATAAAGACTTGTGGCAAAAGAAATATAAGAAACATTTTTACAAAAGTTTCCATGGCTTCATCCTACCCATTCATCAGGCCATCTTTAATAGACCAGCCCCTCGGCTGTCTGAGGAAGCCAACATCGATCTAACTTTAATTGGCAGTTGGTTTGGGGAAGAATTGTTTACATATGTTAGGGTTTATGGTAGTATCACTGATCCACATGTCCTTCCTCTATATGTCCCGGATAAACTATTGGCTAGGGAAATAGCCTATTAGACAGTTGAAAAGGGCCTTACAAAAAATCTCAAAGATGCCAAGAAACAGTTATGGCCTGCATTTCCGATCTGATGCGGTATCTATTCGTTGCATGACTACAAGCATGCACAACCTAAAGCTGAGAAAATAAGGGGTCTAAACCTAGCTGTTATTCCCAGAAGACAATATGACCCAAATAAAGTGGCTTATAATTTTACTACTCAGGTAAAGGTTAAGCAATTCATCCATGAAAAAGATGAATTCGATGACTTCATTAGATCAGCAGAGAGATTTGCGCAAGTGAGCCATCTCACAAAGATCAAGTTTGGACCGGGAAAAATGGACTAATTCATTCAGTACAGGGTACAATGGCTTCAGTCAGTGCCATTAGACTTATTGAACACTACACCTGTCATACATCAAACAGGGAAAATCATAGAGCAAATCATAGAGCAGGACATAGAGAAAACTTCTAGTGAAGCCAAGACAAGCGAGAAAGCCAGTGAATAGTAGGAAATAGATGTTCACATTGATTCGATGTAGATCAAAGAATGGGAATAGTTTCACCTTCAGATTAAGGGTCAAAGTGATACTCAAATTGTTATCACACCGCAATCTCCCTTAAGACAATAGCCCATAGTTCATGATCCTATGGTTGAAAAGGCATCCAACAAGGATTCAACTGTGAGGGAAGTCAAGATTATCCCTAAGAATCCTTCATCAGAAATTATATTGAGTATTGAGGATATCCTGCCATTGGATGTGTTTTATAGCCCTAAACACAGGGATGTAGTCAAAAGGAAGAGGAAGAAGAGGAAAATAGACTAAGTATTGGCAACCCTCTCTCAAAATGAATACATGAATGTCATTTGGAAATATTCAGAAGCTGATCCCTCCAAAGACTTGACTAAATTATCTCAGTTCGCAGGTGGATACATAGCTGCCACGATCGATAAAGCAACTGAAGTTAATCTATTGATCAAGGAAAAAGATCAAAAGATTAAACAACTTGAAGATCAGTGAAAGGCCGAGAAATAGAGGATTAATCAGTAGGAAATTGAAAGACATCAACAACTATCCCAAGAGTTTGAACAACTAAAACTGGTGCATCATGAAGAGATTAAAGCTAAGGATGATCAAATAAAGCAGCTATAACTCTCAATAGAGCAGTTCAAAGAAAATCCTAAAGTTGAAGAGTTTATAAAGGAAGCCCTAACAATAGATAATTTCTTATCTCAACATCTAACCCAACTATGCCAAAAGATATCCCTCGTTCATCCATTTTGCATCAAAACCAACACGTTGGTAGATCAAGTGGTCAATTCCAGATTGGAATTCGAGGAAGCAGATGACAAGATTACATATTATATCTCTTGGAAAAACACAGAAAAGGGAAGGGCTACTAAATTACTAGTGATTGAAGAATCTCATAAAGAGATATTGTTCTCAGAATGGGAGACACAGCCGATCAAAGAAAAAAGAGAAACTTCAAGGGCTAGGGCAACAAGGAATAATGTCATTGAATTGATAAATGATAATTTACACAGTGCCAACTTAATTTTTGAGTGCGCCCCTGAAAATCTTCCTAAGGTAAAAGCATTGGAAAAACAATGAAAGCAAGATTCGAACACCAGAGAAGAAAAACTCAAAAAATTAAAAGGCCTCAATTGGGATATGCATTGGATCTCATTGGTCAAACCGCATAGCCAACGAATGACAGTCAAAAGTCTTGCGGACACAGTCCATCGCATGATACTTGAACTCTTGGATGCAGTGTACATAGGTCAACTACATGCCAGGATGAGTCATCCACCAGAAGTCCAAACTATGCTCGAGATTTGTCAACTAAAGCCACAAGATAAATGATAGATCCAATGTATCTTTTGAAGTTATTTGCAATTCTATTTTTGTCATGAAATCCCATATTTTTAGAGAGGTTTTTCCAACCACTGTAAGATCTTTTATGAATAGTTTGTTTTTATTTTCACTATAAAGACACTTTCATGTCATTTTAGAAAGGGTCCTAATTTGTATTAAAATTGGATTGAAGAAGATAACACTTTTGCACTTCTTAATTTATTTTGTAGAAAGCAAGGATCAAGGTTCAAACTCTTTTTGTAAGCAGATTTCGAAAGGACTTGCATTTCTGTATCTTTTTTGGAGTTTTCATAAATTAAAAGGAACGAACCAGACTATTACTTCAGTAGCATGTTCAAATACATATGGTACTTATATCTATGTCATTTTGTTTCATGTTAGGCAATTTAACAGTATTTTGATTCAATATTGTTGTATATGTAACTATCCATTCAATTCCGCATTTATATCACTTTTGTGTAATTCTAGAATTGATATCTTGAACATGTATTTTGGCAATTAATGTTATGATATGCAATCTATTTTATATTACTTTTTTTGAATTAATCATTGTTCATGCTTCACTTGTGTAATTGATTAATTAATCTTTATTAGTGATTGATTACCTGAAGTCATCATAAATCACATAGATATTGAGTTACCCGAGTTATATATATTATATATAAATATATATATAAAATATAATATATATTATATATATATAATATATATATATTTGCAGAAGTATTATCATTCAAACCATCTATCATCCTTTCACATATTTTAAACATCTACTCATCTTAAACACATCTTTATAGGGAAACTGGTCCCATATTATCCAATCGGAGCCACCATACCAGACGGAAAAGGAATTGTATTAAGGGTCAGACCGGGTGGTTATCCGCCAAAGTTGTTGTAACGATTTTAGAGGCATCAACTGAACCTCAACAAAATCCCAAAATATCTCTCTTGATCCCTAACATCTCTAATCTTTTTATAGATGAGGAATGACCTGTTATAGAGTTTTGTGAACCCAACGTTTCGGACTACCAAGTGAGTCCATCATCAGGGGATGCATCAATAGATATTCACTAGATTTTAATGATTTATCCAAGAGCTCTATTTAGGGTGTATATAGGTTTTTAAAGAAAAGATATATGAAATTTGGTCGGCCATTATCTTATTAATTTTTCATTTATTATTATTATTAATTAAATTAGTTAATAAATAAGATTAAAGGGATGCAATTAATTATTAATTTTATTCTCTATTGAATTAATTATTATGTTTATTAATTTTATATAAAATTAATTATTTAAATAATTTGTTTATTGTAGAATTGAGGCTTCTGTGATCCATCATAATTGTAAAAAGAGCTTTGGCGTAAATCACATGAGAAAATTATTGTCGACACGTTTTGAACCAACTAGTGTGGTTCATCGTCAGGACAAGTTGAAGAAACAGGTCAGGGTTTGGCAATTTAAATAGGTTGAGTAGAGACTCTAACGGCTACATAACAGCTATATTTGACTCTAGGACCAAGGCTGTAAATAAATTAAATCTTATTATTATTTATTGTTTTAATTATTGAGATGAGAGAAATTAGGTAAGATTAATAAATTAGCGGATAATATCCCAAGAAATTATTTGTTTAAATTGAAGGTTATTTAAAATTTTTAAATAATTTAAGTTATATAAATTAATAAATAAGTAATTTACGTTATATATATTAATAAATCTAATATTAATAAGATGATAATATTATATTTCTAGAGATAAGAGAAACTTAGGTTAGAATATTATTAAAAGAGATTTATTGTTTAAATAACGAGTTGTTGATGGTTATTTTACTATTAAGTTATTGATGTTAGAATGACTTATTTATAATGAATAATTCAAGATATATAAATAATTAAATATTATTCGATAAGTATTTTCTAAAATATAAAATGTTTAAATTCTTGCTGGTAAGCTGAAGTCATGTGAGGGTTGTTTTGACTAGTAAAAGATGAAATAAATTAATTTATATCTAGATGTACTCATATATGTATATATATATATATATATAAGCTATCATTAAGCGCATAGTTTTTTGGAAGCTATCACAACTAAAATCACGAATACATCATAATTTAAATATACTAATAATAATAACCAAATAAATCAAACTACTAAAACAGGAGACAGGGCCTTAATCAGAGATAAATTCCATAAAAAAGATTAGATTAAAGCTTAAGAAGACGCTAATCATACAAAGAGACAGGAGGAACCCGAGAAAAAATAGGGAAGAACATAATGCTGCCAACGATAAATAATTACAAGCTAGAAAGGAAAAAACCATGCCCATCCAAAGAATAGAGGAGCAGGGGGCGGGGAGGGGCGGGGAAGAAACCCTAAGACGACAGCGTAGGGATCCAACTTTTGCTTACCTTCCATCCATCATCTCGGTTGAGATTGATGGGTCTTCGCTCAATCTCTATAGCTTCCCTTAGCTTGCGATGATGAAACCGATCTACCCTGGCAATGACTTTGGCCTCCTCTATGCAGACATGATGCTTAGTCTTGTCCACATGCTCTGCTAAAGCTGAGGACTTTATTCTACCATGCCTCAGGTCCGCTGCATGCTCACAAATTCTCTGCTGGATGGAACGCCCTGTTACCCCTATATAAGGGGTCCCACATGAGCAAGGAATCAAATAGACACCTTTCATGTCTTTGGGGTTGACCGGATCCTTTACAGACTTCAGGGAGTTGCGGATGGTTTTGAGGGGCCTGAAGGTTGAGGGAATATCAAACCTTCTAAGGATCCGAGCAATCCTATCAGTGGTCCCTTGGATATATGGAAGATGGACACCTGGATGGCGCTCCTTAGGCTCTTTTTTACTAAACGCATTTTTAGAAGCTGTAAGGAAAGCCTTCCAACCAAGGTGTCTGCTATAGCAATTTAACACAAAAACATCAAGGAGAAGAATACTCTCTTTGTCCAGGCTTTCTTTATCCGAAATCCTGAGGGCACGCGTAGCCAAGGTGTTAAGAACATCCATCTTCTAAGCAGGAAAATGATGGGAATCAGCGTGAAGATACTGCTCTGTGTGCGTCTTCTTACGGAACACTGCGTGGGAGAGAGAGCCATCATTCCTCCTAGAAATAAGAATATCCAGGAAAGGGAGGCTGCCATTGACCTCTTTTTCCATGGTGAACTTAATAGCTGAGGACTGGGCGTTGAGGTGATCAAGGAAACGATCCAGCTCCTCATGGCCATGGGGCCAGATGACATTAGTGTCATCTACATATCTTTTCCACAGCTTAGGAAGGAGACGGGCCGAGGCAAGGGCCTTGGCTTCAAAGTCTTCCATAAAAAGATTAGTCACGATCGGGGAGAGGGGGGAACCCATGGCAACGCCACAGGTTTGTTCATAGAACTCCCCTTCGAAACAGAAGAATGTGGAAGTGAGACATACCTCCACAAGATGTGCGGTGTCAGGATCAGTTAGGCGATATATCACTTCCATGGCTTCTTTAATGGGAATGCATGTGTACAAGGAGACCACATCAAAGCTGACAAGAATGTCCTCCGGGTCCAGCCTAATATCTTTGAGATCCAAGATGAAGGATGCAGAGTCCTTCACGAAGGACTCAGTACAGCCAACAAGGGGCTTCAGCTTAAGAGTCAGAAATTTGGCTAGAAGGTAGGTTGGACCCCCGATGGTGTTGACTATAGGCCTTAAAGGGACCCCTTCCTTGTGAATTTTAGGCACCCCATAAATTCTAGGAGCGATGGGATTACTCTCAATGAGCTTACGGGACAAGGCCCCCACTGAGCTGCTCGACTTGATAGCGTGAGCCACTGCCTTAGAGATTTTCTTCAGAGGGTTCTTGGTAAGTTTTTTGTAACTGCCACTGATGTGAAGATGATCTAACATCTTCTTACGGTAATCCTCTTTGTTGAGGATGACCGTAGCCCCTCCTTTGTCCGCTTTAAGGACTACATTGTCCTCATTCTGATTTAGGGACTTTAAGGCATCGAACTCCTCTTTACTGAGGTTCCTCTTAGGAGGTTTAGCCTTCCTAAGGACCACAGCACAATCCTGTCTGATGGTGTCCTTAACATTATCAGGCAGGTGTCTAATTCCGTGCTCCACATCACAAATAATGTCATCTACAGGGATTTTCCTAGGGGCAAGGGCAAAGCTTAGGCCCTTGCTAAGAAGACCAAAAACAGACAAGGAGAAGGAATAGCTGGAAAGGTTAACCACCTTACTATTCCGCGAAGACGAGGGGGGAGAGACCTTTTTGCAAAGGTCCTCATGCACACTAATACTGTCAGGACTCTCATTGCCATCCGGACAAATTAAAGTCAAATTAGAATCACCTACATTATCATCAGTAATACTACAGCTTTCGTTAGGAATCTTATTAATATTATCAATCTTATTGTCAGACTTATTATTATTAGGAATCATATGATCATTCTCTATCTCTTTAATAATATTATTACTAGACTCATTATTATTCTTAGA
>APFE031388794.1:41766-71012 GCA_000404065.3 Pinus taeda | reverse complement strand
ATTTACCTCAGGCTGAAAAGGTAAGCTTCTAGGTCCACATCAAACCACGCTCAACCTCGTAGCTAGCCCTACGAGGACAGGAGAGGGCTCTCTCTGGGTCAATCTCAGCAAAGGATAATCGATGGGGGTTGAGATGAGTGAAATAGCTGATAATCTTAGGCTAGGTATGAACTGCAAGGATTTAATTTGAGTTTTGGGGGTTTTGTGTTGGAAAAAGGGAAGGGCAAATTTGGGTCCGGGGATGAAGCCTAGTTTTTGCAGAGTTCTGATTGGGGAAAGAAAGGCAATTGTTTTGATGCTTTAGGTTTGAATGAATGGATGGATCAGACCGGTGAGGAGCCAAGCAGGGCAAGAGAGTCTCAAGAGTCCTCCTCAAACAGATGAAAACATGTAAAATTAAACAAAATTTCAAGGCAGAGCATAGCATTCCAATGGATTCTACCTTAATCACTCATTCATTTAATTTCAGAAGAAAAAACATCAGTGAACTTACAATTACATAGAGAAAAACATCATCAAAACACAAAGCCACATGGATCCCAACAAGTGCTGCAAAACCCTGGTCTTTCCTTTGCTAAAAATGCAGAAATCAAATGTACAATGAAGTGCCAAGCAATCCTAGTGTCCAACCATGAAAATGACTCAAAAAATACATAATATAGACCATCCTAACCCCTTCCCATGCCTCTAGGGGTCGAGCTCATCCTTCTAGGAGTTGTTTCAACCAATTCTAAACAAGGCACTGAAATCTAGGCAATCAAACAACTTGCCCATATATGGAAGGAAACTGATTCATTCATTTAATTTTCACTTTTTAGTGAATGAATCCTCTAAAACAAGTAAATATGTGCCAAAATTACATCATAGTCATCAAGTTACATCAAGATAGATCAATAGTTACATCAAAAAGTAAAACTGGTCCAAACTAAGCGAATTTCTGAGCTGCTGAGTGAAAAAAAAGGCAAAAATCCTCTATGCGCCGTGCCCAAATTCTCTATGCGTCGTGCCACTTTGGAGCTGATTTTGAGGCACTTCCCAAAGTCCAAATTGAGCTCATGATAGCTCGTTGGAAAGCCCTACCAGTATAATTTCCAACCCAAGTGGAATTTTTGGATTTGGATATCATTTGCCCCTCCAAAACTTCAATCTCCCAAGACTGCTTCCTGTGTGTCAAAATAGGGGCAGTGAGGTCATTTTTTGAGTGTTTTTGACCTCTTTGAGGGCTCAAAACCTGCCCAAATTTCTTGGCCATGGACAAGCAAGCATAATTTTGCATGACAAATCCAGAAATGCATTTTTTTTTTGATTTGGAGCTCCCTAGCAAAAGCGAGCACCACGTGGCGCGACACATAGGGAGGAAAACCCTGTTTTTTAGTGCAAAAATTTTCAAAATGCAAAATTTGCTCCAAATCTCTTGAAATTTGGGCTGGAACTTCTCTATCATGAGCTATGATGGGCCAAGGATGCCTCGGCCAATATCTGGAGTCGATCATGCTCTTTTTGCCTTTTTGATGCCTTCCTTAATTTTGCCTTTAAACTCCTTGTTCTAGCTTTGGCACACCATGTTCCTCGACAAGTAATGATATGACAGGTTTCTAAGCATGTTCTTCTCATTGATGGCCTTTTCTAGTTTCCTCTCCAAGTGGATATTAGTCCTCTCCAACTAAGACTCACAATGCTTGCTAATGTGTGAGTTTTCTTGATGACTATGAAGAGATTTATGGTGATTTTAGTTTTCTGCCACCAAGGGTAAGAATGTATGAGGGACTGTGGAGGGAGAAGGTAAGAGGGGTTTTAGAAATGTTGTTGACTGGAATTTGGGGAATAGAAGGGTTTTAGGGATAGTTTTTAGATTTTGGGATAACGATTAGGGTTTAGGAATGTGTAGCTAGGGTTTGGGAATTTGCATGTGGGATTTCGGGAAATGGGATTTGGGATATGGGATTAGTGAACTTTTTAGGGATATGTGAGTTTAGGGATAGGGAAATCAAGAGAAAAATGGAATAAGGGAGTGGTGAGGGAATAAAGGATGGACTTGGTAACAAAACAAAAGTTTGAAACCCTAGGCAGTAATTTGCTTTGAGAAATTTCAAAGGTAGGGTTTGGTTTCTTTTGAACACTCACCATACAACAAACACCATCAAACCACCATTAGATTTGGATGAAAAGCAATGACAGAGGGCTAACCTACTTGAACAAGTGATGATCCATAAGTTTCGGGCGATTTGAAGCAAGTTTTGGCAATTTCAGGCTTTCTAGCTGTATGCGCCGCGCATCCAGCCCAATGCGTCGCGCCCGTGTTGTTTTACACTGCAAAATGCGGCCCAATGCGCCGCGCCTGGTGAGTGCGCTGTGCCTCCTGTCCAGTGCACCGCGCCAGTGAATTGGAGCGATTTTCACCCAATAACCTCACTTGCTTACCAAAATCACTTTGCCTTGCTTCCTTTTTTGCAAATGAACTCTTGAAACACAAAAATGATATATATGCCAAGGATTTAACTCTTGATTTCAAAAACCAATTTGTCATGTTGCAAACTTTGACACTTCACTTTGAAACTCTGTTTTGCTTCTTTGTTGCTCTTGGACTGAATGGTTTGATTTTCGCTTGTCTTGCAGGGATGAAAGGCCTGGAACTTTGCAAAGGACTAGAGCTACGCCTGAAGATTTTTGACAACTAAAAAACCTTGAAAATATACATGGCAATTTATTACAAAGAACAAAATGACGATTTTCTTCAAACTAGAGTTTTGAAGAAAAGTCATGATCAAAGATTGCGATGATGAAATTTGTGATAAAAACTTATTATGAAACCTCCCTCATGCGTCCGCTGGCATTATTTGACATTTTGAAGACTAAATTTGCAAAACCCTAGACCTAAGACTCTTTGCTAACCAAAAGACCATCCATGACTGTAAATGACTGTAAAACAGATACAAACAAACACAAACCAGCAGATACATAATCATGAGGGACATGAGTAAAAAGACCCTTCCTACCGTCAGATGATGGCATGCCGCTAACGGAATGCAGATGAATGGACTGAATGAGACACCTAAAAATGAAATGCAATGAGCGAAATGATCTCTGACGGAGGGCTGAACAGATCGACTCTAACAAAAGGGATAATTAAAAATGCTGTTAATTATGCATTTATTGTCAAGAATGTTTCTTAGCAAAATCCTGTAAGCCTATCCTCTTTCAAGTGGTCCTAAATTTTGCATATGTCAACACGTTCTATATGTTTCCTTCAACCATTTTCGAATCTCATATTTGACTAAAGACAGGTTCTTCTTCATGCCCTTTGATTGTTAGTAATTGCGTATCTTTGAATTCCATTTCACCTTTTATCTCTACGAAATTAGGCTGGGATATTTGCTAATATATAAGGACAATTTCTGTCAAGACAAACCTAGCAAGTTTGAAGCTGTTTGGACTGGGTTTTCTTTTTGGCAATTCCCATGTTCTAGTATCAACATGATATTGCTAACATAGAAAGAGAAGGGTAAATAGGATCTAAAAAGACGTGCAATACTTGTATGGTATTAGTTTTATCGGGCAGAAAATAATCTTTTTGGCTTAACATTCAGTTACAAAATCACTTGCAGGATGGAGCTTCTTCGCCCACAACCTCACAGCATAGCTCAGACTCGGCAAAGTTATCACTTAGAAGCAGTATATCAAATAGCTTACCTAAACAACAAGATTCAACAGACTCTCAAGATGGAAGTGTAACAAATAGGATTGGAAATGGCGAAGATTTGTCTAAATCAGTTCTCCATCTTTCAATGGAATGGGTACTGGAGCAATGATTAACCTCCAAAAGCAATGGTAGGAGAGATCAACTCAATGTTCTCAAAGGAGCATAGAAAATGTTAACAGGGGTATGCATCCAATAGATTTTATTAGAGGCAATGACCATGCTAAAGGTTCCTTGGAAGCTGTCAATGCCAAAATTCAGGAACTCCGTAAAGAAACAATGATTTAGGAAAGGAATGTGTGGAAGTCAGGTGGAGAGGTGGATACTTTGAAGCATCAATTTGTTGAATAAAGAAATCACTACTCTCATTTGAAGATGGAATTTTATATAATTGGAAAGGGACAGCATAAAGTCAAAACTTGAGCAGTTGAAATTAATTGTGCAAGCCTCCACAGAGAGAGAACATCCTTTGGACAAGTCAAGATTTGAAGCAGATGATGTCAAGAGTATCGCCAATGAATTGCAGGATGGGATAGAACTCTTGAAACAATCCAATACTGACCTAGATATGCAATTGAGAAAGACACAAGAGTCAACATGGACTTATTTCATTCTCCAGGAGATAAACGAGACGATTGAGCAAAAAAATGTATAGATAGACAAGTTTTCAGAAAGGAAAAACTTGATGATTTGGAAGCTTTAAGACAACAATTAGAGAATGAAACTACGAAAAGAATCAAAAGTGCAACTCTCTCTTGCTGATTGAAAGGGATAGCTTCAACAATGAAGTTGAACAACTGAGATCATCCTTGCATGTCTGCATGGCAAGTCATAGCATTGTAGAGAGTGCCAGTTGTGAAGCAGAAAATGGCAAGTTCATTGTTCAAAAATTGCAGGAAGAGGCAGAAATTGAGAAGGAATCCAATAATAGTTTGTGTATATGGTTACAAAGGACACAAGAGTCATGTAAGTGTTTACTCTATTTGTTCAAGAACTGGAAGAAAGATAAGAAAGGCAGATAGAACTCCTTTCTAACTTGGAAACTTCTGCTACGAGATAAATATGAAAACAAGTGTGGTATACTTCATGTCAAGGATAAATGGATGCAAAATAGTTCATCCAAAGATGAAGAGATCTGGAAATTAGAGGCTCAAACATGTCATTTTCAGATTCAGAAATCTTCTATAAATGTTATGCAATACAGTGATGAATCACAACAGGATTTACGCAAAGCCCTGGAGATATCTAAAAGAGAGATGGATGAGCTTGAGAGGGATTTCAAGGAGCACACAGATAAAAATATGGAGCTTATCTTGAAGTTGAACAAATTAAACAAGATTTTGGAATCAAAGAACATATCCATTCCATAGGTAGAAGATTACCTAAGTGTACAAAATAACTCCACTATAAAGCTCAAAGACGCTATTGATAAGGCAACAGGTGTACAATGTGAACTTGATTATTCCTTTTAAGAAATCACATGTCTTTTAGCAAATAATAAAACGGTGAAGGATGGATTTTCAAAGCAAGCTGCAAGGAGTCAGAATGCAAAAATCTAATAAGCAGCTTGCTCCAGATAAATGAAGAGCTAGAGAGAAGTATTCAAAGATGGGGGATAAATAGTTACAGGCCTTTTCACAGTTAAGTGAGTATGATGAACATGGATCTCAACTTCAGCACCAGCTAATAGCTATGCCTACAGAAAAAAACATCTGGACGGCACAACTCAGAAACTTGAGCAAGTAAATTTGGAGCTACAGTCTGACATTCAAAATTTAAAGGAATAACATACAAATAAGTCCAATATATAGGAATTAGAGATCCAATTATTAGTGCTTACAGAATAAACTCAAATTTCCAGATCCCCAAGCATGAACTTGAGATGCAAACGTCAAACTTACAAATAGAGAAAGCGGACCTGGACTTTTTGATATGATGATGTTGATTCGTTTCTTTAGGAATGTCGAAGTGCATGCCTTATTAAAGTTAAAGAGTGGATTGATGTACGTGCCTTTATTCTCTTCTGAAACCAAAGATAGTTTATCGATTATTGATTTTAGTAGACATTGAATTAGGGAGTGGGAGAATGGCTAGTTTGAAAGATCTACAATACATGCCCGCTTTTATTCTCTTCTGAAACCAAAGATAGTTTATTGATTATTGATTTTAGTAGACATTGAATTAGGGAGTGGGAGAATGGCTAGTTTGGAAGATCTACAATACATGCCCAAAATTTCCACTGTGTGTGAATTTTGGAAATTTGACCTTATAACGGACAAGAATGAGTTTGAGGTATTATTGAAAAATGATGCTTAGGAGAAAGGATGAAATTTGGACAATAGGATTTCAGGAAATTGTTGTTCTTATTTTTAATATTAGCAACTCATGAGAAGGTAAAAATAGTGGCATAGGTATACAGGAACCCCTCTGTCATGAGGATGATATAAAAAACATGGTAAGCATTTGAAGTGGTGATTGTAAGAGAATGGAGGAAAACGCAATTCCAATAACTCTAAAATTAGGTGAAAATTTAGGTCAGAAATGTTCTAATTCAGCATCAAGTTAAGTTGATGATACACTCTCAAACACAGATGCCTCCTAACTTAGATTTACCCCCTATCGTAAGTCTATTCTTGGAAATTCATCTCTTTCCACAATTTTTTAGTTTGAATTGTTTGAATTTGAAGAGAAGTTCATGGTTGATACCATACATGGGCAATTTCACAACTCAAGTGAACAACTAATATGCCTGTTTCATTAGGATTGTAGACATTTTATCTCTTTTTCTTAGTTCATATGTTTGATTGGATGCATTTATAATTTTTCTACTAAGCTTAGAGTTTGTAGGGTTTGTAGTCTTTCAGAGCAAGCACAACAATATCAATGTTCACTACAAACTAGTGCCAAAGTGGCACATGCCTTAATGCCTTATTCAGCTTTCCAAGGTCATATAGGTTGTTGAATTGCAATAGTTGGCTTCTCAAGGAATAACATATGGTGGGTTTGGAATGAATTATTTAAACTTTTGGTTATACTTTCAAGATATTATTTGTTTGCTTTCTTATTGCTTAATTATCTAACTCTAATAATATGTTTACAATAGAGGTAGATTATACTTATGAACCTGGTATTCTCATTCATACAAAATTCATGATTAATTTCGCACTTGGCTTGGTCATTTTATAATAGCCGCCTTTATCTTATTATTCCTGTTCTACATGTAATGGTGCCATAGATAAAGTTCTGTAGGTTGATTCATAGGAAAATATAAAGAATGTTTGGAACTTTAGTGTCTCATTAGCCATGTCGTTTGGAGTGGGAGATAGATGCAATACACAAGTACCATTTGATAACCATTTTTCTACTCTGCCATAAGTTGTATAAAACTGAACAGCTATTTAGTCTTGCATTATAGATTTTTCTATACATTCTTGTTTGTCAATGGTCTGAAACTTGTATCATAATCATTGCCTATCACATATACTCAATGTTTTTGGAAATCAAGGGTATTAGTTGTTAAGTTGAAGATGTATCTCAAGAACATTACTAATGTTGTAAACTTTGAAGACCTAACTTTAAAGTACTTGCCCTTGATCAAAGTCTTCTCGATAATGTACATGAAAGTTCTAAATTATAATATAGACATATTAATTCAATTTCAAGGTTTATTTGGCAAATCTGGAAAAGGAAACCCTAATTTCTTCAATTTCAGGTTTATTTGGCATGAAAAAAGAGCCTGATGTTCTACTATCACAGAAACAAAGCAACTGGAAGAAAAAAACTTTAAGGGAGGAAATACTCACTACTGACTTCGGGAATCCTAAGGGTAAACAGACATTTTACTGTTACAGAAAAGATAACCTGAAGAACTTGTGAAGAAATTGCATTTAGCTAGCATAAATTTGCAGGAGATAGTGCCTCGCAATGTCTCTCAATGCTCTTTATTTCTTGCTTGTATTTACTTTGAAAGCCTCTCTGTTATAGGCTAGAAAATACAATGCATGCTTCAGCTTTGAGTACAGGTTGGAGCTGAAGCAAATTGTATTTGACAGTCTTTTTCTTAATTTTATGTCATTTTCAGTACGGCTTATAAAGATGAACTGGTATTTTATTAGGATTATATTTCAGTTGCATCCACTTTTCAGAGAGGCAAAGTGCATTGAAGAAGTCACAGCATTAAAATGATCCTAAATTGAATGTTTTTCCCAGAGTAATGGGTGCATATTTGAAACGTGGATTGCACCTACATTTTGCAGAACGAAAACTCAGTGAAAACATCAAATGAAAGAGAGGTTATGCTCGAGGCCAAATTACAAGATTTGAAAACTAAACTAGGACAACTTCATGTTTTAAAAACACAAGTAGCAAAGTTCGAGGACAAATTGCAGCTAACCACTATCAAGTTTTGGGAACAAGTTTCGCCTAAAACCTACTTCTTCACACTGTTTTTTATTGCTTAGTGCTACTCTTTTATTTGCAATAGAGTATCTGTCCGATTGAACAGGTCATAAATGTGGCTGGTTTTGGTATTAAATTTTTTTACACTAGGATGTAATGTATTGTGATGCTTAAATGTTTCGTAAACTTTTTTATTTGATAGTGAATGTTTCATATTGGACTAAACTTGAAATGAGAACCATTGGGGGAATAAAAAACAACTGATTTAATAAATTTGATCTTTTTAAATAAAAAAAGATGCAGTCCTTTTATTTACTAATGATTCTTTCATATTTATTTACTAATGATTCTTTCATATTTTAGTAAAGTAAGAATGAAAGTATCATTGTGAAATTTCTTATGAGAAAAGGGATTATTTTAATGCGTTGCTTTCATAAATAAAAAATGAATGTTTACCATTAAAAAATGAATGTTGTTTACCATAAATGATGTGGAAACCTTGGTTATCTAAGAGGGTGTGAAATTTATTATGTGAAATTTATGAAAAATGAATGTTTACCATTTATGATGCGGACATTTTGGTAATCAAAGAGGGTGTGAAATTTTGTATGAGTCAATTGATTATTTTAATGTATTTCTTTCATAAATAAAAAATGAATGTTTACAATTTATGATGTGGAAATTTTGGTAATCAGAGAGGGTTTGTATTTTGATAAGTTAAAATTGATAATTTTTCTTAAATGTAAGATTTCATGTGTAATATTCCCTAATTTGAAAGTTATGTTGTAAATTCGTATGTGATTATTGTGGTTATGGTTTTAATATGAAGACTTACTTGGAACTAGTTTATCAGTATTGCATTATTGATAAATGTTACATGTAAAATTGTAATTATTATGTCGTTAATAAAGTAAAGCAATTTGGAATTAATGTTGAGGCTACACTTGGCTAAAAGAGATAACATTGCAAGTTAATATTGGACATTGATTACCCTTATTCATCATGTCCTAGGCATCTAATTTGAATGATTAGATTATTACTGATCATGGAAATGGTTGAACATTAATTTTCCTAAAAGACAATATGTTTGTCTTTGAGAGTGGGGAAGTGAAGCTCGTAAATGAGCTAGTAACTACCTGCCACATGTTGGGTGCAATGGAGGTAGTTTAACTACTAATTGATTTGGTAAGGGATATTCTATTTTGTTTTTTGTTGGTTGAGAATCATGCAATGCTAAACTAGTGAGAAGCAAAGAGGTGGCAAAATAGTGTGACCATAAGAGAAACTTGTTGGTTTTGGACAAAGGTGTGAAGGTTGGGTGGAGCTGGTTAGCTCCAGTATTAGTTCCTAGATTCCTGTTTATCAAGTTGGTATCTCAAACTCTTTGTATTTTAGAAGATAAACTTGTTATTAAGTATTTTATTAGGTAATGCAAGTACAAGACCAAAAATAGCATGCTAGAGACAATATAAGTAAATACGAAAGCTTTTATGGTGAAATATTAAATTGCCTTAGAATTTCTTTTGCATTTAGGACAGTGGAAAGATTTAGAAAAGAAAGAAGATAAGTTTTCAATTGCATAGACTACTCTTTGAGATTTGTGAATATACTAGAATTACATAAAATAAGCATGTTCTAGTATCTATGGCTCAAGTATATTAAACAAAGCGAAAAAGAGAAGGACTGGTAGAAAGAAGGGACTAGTTTTCTTTTATTAACGTTCTTTTATCAATGTGTTGAATGCTATCATAGTATATTTATTTCCATAGAATTTGAGGAAAAATTTAAGATTAGAAATATTATTCTCCTTATATAGATAAAGATCCAATTGTTGAGGAGATAATCCTTAATGGAAGAGACCAGGACAAAACTGTTTTCCAAGTTAATCTCTATAAATATTAATTAGGTTATATGGAAAAGGACTGAAGTAAAATTAAAAAACAACACACACACACACACACAGAGTAGGGCAACTACACCATGATTATTAAGCTTACAGACTTAGAAAAGTTCATATTTGGAAGGGTTTTGTGAAAAAGACTAAACTGCTATGGTAATATATATGTGTAATGTACAAGAGGTCGAAAAGACCAAACAACTCATAATTAAACAGAAAATAAGAGTAATTAAATCTACAATATAGAGACAATAGTTTATGAATGTATAAAAGTAACATGTACAATCATATAATTGAAGAGTTAAACACATAACATTAATAATGAAGAATCTGCTGCAGTTACAATGTTGGACAAAAATGACCATAATATGTTACAATTGTTAAATGTTTTTGGGTTAAAAATACCCTTAAGCAAGATACATTTCCAGGTATAAAAATCCTGTAGATTATAATCTTTTTAAAGGAAGAAAAACTCAAATATCGGTTTAAGAACTGGAAACAAAAGATAGAAAATCTTGGTATTTTTCCTCGAACACAAGTCACAAACATGCAAAGAAATAATCCATGGGTTTCAAGACCATCCAACTTGGAAGAAAGAAGCTGAAATCTCCATGAGTGGTAGGAATGTTTCAAACTACACTATCAAAGGAAAAAAGTTTCAAAATTAATCCTAGAGATGTAATTACTCACGAATGCATATCAAACACAAATGCCATTATATTTTAAAGTATAAGTGATTGAAAATAGTGCACAAAGTAAAGATAGAGTTTTGAAGGGTATTAACTTGAAGAGATCTCCTTAAACATAACACCTTGCCATAACCCTACAAATTGTAAATAATTTCATATTAGTAGAAATCAAAATTCATGGTTTTGGTTAAACTCAGAAAAAACAAAAAAAGAAAGTTTGTGCAAAGTCAAGTGAAAGTTGGTTAAGATTTATAACCCTGTAAGAACCATAAGCCAGAATCAAAGAAGAGAAAATGGAAAACTAAATACATGAATACTCCTGTAGGGTTAAGCCCTAATTGAAAAAAAAACAATAGAGCCTTATACAAATATATGCCAAGTAGAGAAATTTAACGACTATTCTCATATTAATATATGAGAGTCTGAGACATTTGATTGGGTCTGAATGAATTAAAAATAAAATGTATGCTCTAGAAGGTTAGGGTTAATATATTGAAAACCCCAGCCATAGTATTATTAGAGAAATAAAAACTAATTGAAAAACTGAACCTGGAAAGAGACAACCATATATTTAAGGAAATTTACCAAAACAAATGATAGGCTATTCTCTAGGAGAGTCGAGAACGAAAAATTCTCTTGAAAATGAAAGCCAAGGCCAACTATGGAAATGACCAATAGAACTTGAAAATTCCTACATTGAAATTACTAGGGTTAAACCTTAACAACTTAATCTTGCAAAAGAAAATAACATCAATTATTTTCAAACGATGGAAGTTGTAATTACCTATCAAAATATTAATGGTATAACCAATATCATCTCACTAATAGAAAAGGAAACCATAAAAACTTCAACAAATGAATTATGGTTGATGGATTAAGTTGGAAAATGAACCAAAACTAGGTCAAAAACCTCTGTTACACTTGGAAAACACAAGGATGAAAGGAATAATTTAATAATAAGAAAACAGTCACAAAAATTATAAAACAAACTGAATATCAATGTAAAACCTTCATCGAAGATGAAAATAAATTATTTCTAGTGAAACCCCTTAAAAGAATGGAAGTACTTAGCACAACATTCCACCCTGGAAGATTGACAAAGGAAGGCTTGCAAAAGTTAGAAATATTCCATTATTACATAAACAATAAAGTGGAGAAGCTAAGGTAGGTTTAGTTGCAGAGTGTCAGAGCTCTGTTCAAGAGAAAATGAATGAATGGACATACAATTCAACAGTAATAATAGTCATTTGATACAATGAAAAACCCTAATCAATGTGCATTGTAAATCTATTAAGGATTGATCTTAATCGTTGATGGTACTTTCACAAATCTTAGATTATTACATAAACAATAATGTGGAGAAGCTAAGGTAGGTTTGGTTGTAGAGTGTTAAAGCTTTGTTCAAGAGAAAATGAATGAATGAGCAGACAATTCAATGGTCATAATAGTCATTTGATACAATGAAAAACCTTAATCGATGTGCATTGTAAATCTATTAAGGATTGATCTCAATCGTTGATGGTAGGGTTCGTTTGGTCCTTCATGTCAAAATTGTGGAGAGACATGTGTTCATGTTTATACGTGCCACATCCTTAAAATAGTCTAGAACCTTAGCATTTGTAATGTACCACATGGAACCCAATGTTCAAGGTTGAGAAACTTTATAATAATATCTTCAAGAGGTCATTACATAACCAAACAACAAATAAGCCAACAGTAATTTAGCAATGGCGCGAGTTTATTTAAATCGATGAATCACCAATATTCATAATGAAAGTGAACATCACGAGCATATGACGGGCCTCAAATTAGACATAATTAAGGCCCATATAACTTCTTAGTCAATGAGGCTTAATGAAACCTATCCTTACACTTAATAAGTTTTTAGCTTTAATATGTTCATTAGGAAGTTTATGGATATTCATTGTGCCTATATTAATTTTTGTAGAATATTGTGAGAATATTGGGTAGATTATGGAGATTTGGAGGAGGAGATAATTTATGGACTTGCTCCCTACTATAGGAGGATCAATATTGGATAATAATTCAACAAGATATTATGAAATTATTGCATAGATTCTGGAGCTCTAATGATTGAGAAAATCTAGGAATGTGTTATGTGTCATTTAATGTAGATTCCTAGTGTTGGGAACCAGATTCACTATTTGAAGGATTTTGGAGGGGAAATATTCCTCCTTTCATGGGGAATGCATCATAATCATGTTGTATAAGTACCAAGTCGAATTTTCCTTCAGGGATTGATTATTATTAGTCTTCTTGTGGAGAGAACTCACATTTTTGCAACTCCACTTTCATTTCTTGCAGGGATGTAATTGTATTGATGGAAATAATGAAGATTGGTGCCATGTTCAACTTCTAAATCTTGGTCTCCTTCATAGGACTCTAAGTTTCCTTGGGCTTGGCCATCCCATGAGCCTCAGATCCCTTTTGTATCATTTAATTTTCTTCCTTTCACTTCTTATTCACTTGCATCTCTTGTTCTTGTCTTTTTCTATTTCTTCATTTAGTATTGATGATTTCATGTTGTAGGATTGCGTTAAATGGTTGAAGTAAGGTCTTTTGCAGGATCAAAAGCATGATTTCATCCTTTGAACAACTTTGGAAGGTCATATTAATCATTGAACTACTTGGATTCTTTTGCTTATTCCCAAATCTAAATTTTTGGAAGTCCCTTGTGGCAAATTTCTGCTATTTTTTAGAACATGCTAATGAGTTTCAATCAAGTTTATTCTAGTTGCATTAGATCACAAAAACATTCCAGTTAGTAACAATATTCACCCCATTTCATTCGCACTTGATTAAGTTAGGAATTTGATAGATTAACTAGCTCATTAGTTCTCAAATTTCTAGATTTTAGACTAGTAATTTTATGCCATTTTTTTAGCATGGGGTAATAGGGGTATTTTTGAGTGATTTCACTTGGAATGGAGACCTAAGACATCTTAGTCAATAATAAAATTTTTCCCATCCAATTTGGATTTGATTTGCTTGGTCATTCGTTGAATTATATCTTCTGATAACAAACCTGTTTCCTGTAGCACCCTTCTATACTTGCCTAGATTTTCTCAAAAAGATTGGTTTTTGTCCCTTAGGGTTGAATCATGACCCATAGGCTCCAAATCAATGGTTGAGGAGGAATAAACACCACTTAGGACTTTCTTTTTACACATGCAAAACATCTCAATGATTTGGGTTAATGGACAAATTTACGAATTGGATAATACAATAATAATTTTCTTGATTGCCACATCCAATGAACTCTATCAATGGATCTAAACTCTTTGAAATGTAATGATCGATATTTAGTTAATGATCTTTAGTTTATGCAATTAGAATAGTTTTTCCTTCCTTGTATTATCTTTCTTGCAATAGGTTAAGGTTTCCATTTCAAACATTTCCATTTTTGCAACTAGTTAGAATTTGATTTCATTACATGCGCTCCGTTACATCATGAAAGCAAAGGAAGAACACATTGTATGCTGCACATATAGTGATGATACCTTTTAAGTTTGTACGAACCCTGAGTTGATAATTAAAGTTGGTAGCCTTGGGAGTTGCAACATTCGTGTTGCAATATTGAGGCTCATCACATATAACTTAGGAAAACCTAATTTGGTAGTGCCAAAACCCGAATTGATATAAGGGGCACCAATATTTTAGTAAATGTAGAGACATCAGAGAAATGTTAAATCTTAGTAATAAGTTCAAAACATAAAAAAATTATAAAAATAATATATGTTTGTATAATAATTCAACTTTGAAGGTTTTATTTTCGAGAATAATATTAGAAGAGGTGAATAGAACAAAAATAGGTGAAGCCTAGCCAAGGGAATGAATAAAAAAGAATATGGATTTATAAATAAACTCTGTATTGTGTGTGGATTCCACGACAAATAATCATTAAATGCCTTGTTAAAGATGTATATAATAATAACAATGTTGTCATAACATATTGTTAATATCTCTTTTGATTAAAAATAATTAAGTGTATTCTTCGGGCTTTGTTACAAGTGGTATCAAAGTTTTAGGTTACAATATTGGGCCTTTCATGGGTCCTAAATTGACCTTTTTTTGTGACATACATACAATTGAAACAACTATAAGAATTTGAGGGATAGTTGAGGATAACAATGGACAAACTTCTGTAGGGTGACCTAGGGAAGGTGAGGAGCATAATACCGAGTTGGTAATGATGTGAGGAGAAACCGATCATATGGATAGCCATGAATCTTAAATCCTACAAGTAGTCCATAGTTTAAAGGAAAATTTAGATAGTATTAGAGTTAATCAAGAAAAAATGTCTAAAGAAAAGGATGAACAAAAGGATATTAATGACTATATACTCAAAAGATTGGAAGAAAATAGAGGCAATAGGAAAGCCAGAAAAATTCATAAGAAAACACTTAGAATTGAATCCACTGATAGAATTGAGTCCATAAATTCTAGTGAAAGTCAAACATCAGAGTCTAATGAAAGGGAGGAACAAAAATCTGGTAGTAGTACCTTCGTGTCAAAAAAGAAAAATGTTACATCTCAATTGCAACGGGAATTCAAAAAGATCAGACCTCCAAACTTTGATGGAGAATATGAGGAAGGGGCATAAGCTTGGCTTCTAAATATGTAAAAGTATTTTGAGGTCTATAATTACCCTAGCAGCTTGAAGGCCATATTGGTTACATACCAACTAATCGGTAAATCAACCTTATTGTGGGAGGAAAATAAGGTCATAAAGAAAATTAGAAGCAAAAATATGCCATGAAAATTATTTAAAAAGGAATTTAAAAGAAGTACTTAACATAAAGATATTTCGATGAGAAAGCCATAGAGTTCCATGAGCTAAAGCTGGGACAATCAA
Organism: Pinus taeda; assembly: GCA_000404065.3. Lineage (NCBI taxonomy): Eukaryota > Viridiplantae > Streptophyta > Pinopsida > Pinales > Pinaceae > Pinus > Pinus taeda. The sequence goes on along the minus strand of APFE031388794.1, from coordinate 55,455 downwards.
CCATGGATGAATTTGTGAAAAAATTCACGAGTTTGTTGGGGTATGTACCATACTTGAAAGAAGAAAATGAAAAATAGAAATGTTTATTAGTTGTCTGCCTTTTTCATATAGGGAGAGGATTGAATTTGACAATCCAAAAACCATGGATGAAATAATAAGTAAGGAAAAAATTCGTTTCAACCAAAACACATAAAAAGGTGACAACTCTAAAAGTTAGATGGCCAAGAAAAATGAAAATTTCAATGCTAAGAGAAAGAGATTTAAGAACCCTACCTTTTCCAACACCTTTATAATCATTCAAGGTGGAAACTACGACATAAAAAATTAGGATAGAAAAGTGGGCAAGGAGTAGAATCTAGAAACAGGAACTTTGGTGAATCGACTAGACCACCAATCAAGTGTTGGGGTTGTAATGAAAACCATTTGTGGAGGGTTTGTCCACAAAATCCTTTGAACATAAAAGCAACAATAAATAATATGCAAGAAGCCTCTACAATAAATGATATTTCTTGCAATATCCCAAAGATTAGTGTGACATTGGATGGAAGACAAACAAATCATCATTCCATTATGGTGGAGATCCAAGGTAAAATCTTTGGAAAGAATGTGACTATATTAATTTTAATTGACCCCGGTTCTACTTTAAGTTATATTTCCCCTGCCGCAATTGAAAAATGTAGACTTAAAAAGGAAAAGTAGAGTAAACACTGGTTAGTACAATCGGCCACAAAAGTTAAAAGAAAAGTTACAAAAATAAATAAAATTGTTCATTAGATCTGAAGGGAAGGGATACTAAATCAAATTTGAACATTCTACCTTTGGGGTATTATGATTTCCTTGTTGGTATGGATTGGTTAGAACCACACCGAGTAATCTTAAACTATTTAGAGAAGTATTTCACATGTATCAATGATGAAGGGGAGGCCTATATGGTAAAAGGTGTTCCAAGATCCATTTCTGTTAGACAAATTTCTACCTTAGAGTTAAAGAAATGTGCTTGAAAAGGATGCCAAATGTTTACATTCTAGATTGAAAACATTTTTAGTAGCAATCAAAAACCATATGTAGAGGATTATCTTATATTAGAACAATATAAGGAAGTTTTCTAGATGAAATACCAAGACTTCCTCCAAGAAGGGATATAGATTTTACTATTGATGTTATTCCTGGAGCAGTTCTAGTATCAAAATCCCCATACAAAATGAGTATTCCTGAGCTGATGAAGTTAAAAATTTAGTTACAAGAACTGATAGATAAGAAGTATATAAGACCTAGCATATCATCTTGGGGTGCACTAGTCTTATTTGTTAAAAGGAAAGATGGAACCCTTAGACTTTGTATAGATTACAAGCAACTCAACAAAATGACCATAAAAAGCAAGTATCCTTTACCCCAGATTGATGACTTGTTTGACCAAGTCAAGAGAGCTTCAATTTTCTAAAAAATTGACCTAAGGTCTTGATACCATCATATTAGAATCAAAGACGAGGATATTCAGAAAACGACATTCAAGACACAATATGGACATTTTGAGTTCATGGTACTTCCATTTAGACTCACTAATGCACCAACGACTTTTATGTGTCTGATGAATAATGTGCTTAGTCCATTTATTGACAGATTTGTCATTGCATTCATAGATGACATTATAGTCTACTCAAAGAGTAAAGAAGAACATGATCAACATTTACAAATGGTTCTCCAAACACTTAGAGAGAATGAGCTATGCTAAATTTAGCAAATGCTCATTTTATTAGAAACATATTCATTATTTAGGACATGTGGTATCTAAGGAATGGATTGTTGTGGATTTGGAAAAGATAAAGACTATCATAGAATGGCCACTTCCTAAGGATGTAATTGATATCAGGTCTTTTATGGGAATTACAGGTTATTACAGAAGATTCATAAAAGGATTTTCCAAACTAGCATTCTAATAATTTCTTTACAGAAGAAGGGAACTTAGTTTGAATAGAATTAGAAATTTCAGGATAACTTTGAGAAATTGAAGCAACTGTTAACTGCTGCTCCATTTATGAAATTAGCTGATCCTAACAAAGACTTTGTAGTATGTATTGATGCCCGTAAGGAAGGTTTGGGGGGGATTTCTAATGCAAGAAGGCCATGTAATAAGTTATGAATCCAGAAAACTAAAGACCATGAGAAGAACTATGCCACACATGACCTAGAACTAACATCTATAACTCGTGCTTTAAAAATGTGGAGGAATTATATTATAGGGAGGAAATTTTAGCTAAAAACTAAATGTCAGTCTCAAATACTTGTTTGACCAACCAAATCTGAATGCTAGGTAACCATGATGGCTAGAATTTCTTAGTGAATATTTTGAAATCATGTATATTAAGGGAAAAAGGAGAAAAATTATAGATGCCCTGAGTAAGAAATTAAATCAGACCTGTGCGATGTTTGCAAGTAGTTGGCAAACAAATCTGATAGAAAAGATCAAAACAGTTGCAAATTTTGATAAAAAAATAGGTGAAAAATAAGGGAAAAAAATCATAAATCTAACTTTTCAAATGAAGAAGAGATTGATTTTCAGTAAATGATCAAGACTTGCTAATGTACAAGGATATAATTTATTTTCCTAATGGTCCATATTTGAAAACATTTATCCTAGATGAACTACATAAGACGCCTACAACTGAACATCTTGGATATAAGAAGCTAATAACTATGTTAAGATTATATTTTTATTGGCCTAACAACAAAATACATAGCCAAGTGCTTAGAATGTCAACAAGTTAAGGCTTCCCATAAACATCCAGTTAGGTTGTTACAACCTTTACCCATTCCAAAATGGAAACGGGAGATAATATCTATGTACTTCATCACTAGTTTACTAAAAACTAGGAGACAACATGACTCTATTATGGTGGTGGTAGACAAACTCAGTAAAGTAGCACATTTTATTATTGTAAAATCTACCTTCAAGACCATTAACATAACAAAAATATTCACAAAGGAAATCTTTAGATTCTATGATATGCCCAAAATCGTGATTTCAGATTGGGATGTAAATTTTACTTCTTAATTTTGGAAGGGTTTATTCAAGGGTATAGGGAAAAAATTTAATTTTAGCACAACCTATCATCCTGTTGTAGCGGCTATAACCACACTCCAAAATTTTTCCTATGCTTTGTTTTGGAGCCTCCCTCCTAAAATCACAACAACTCATCAAAATGTTTCCTATGCTTTGTGCTTTAATTGAAATTTATCCTCTGCTTACGACTTGTGTTTTCTAACTTGCTTCTGTCTAACACAGACGCTGATCTTTTCAATTGGTTTCAATCCGGTTCTAGGCCTTCCTTAGTGAACTGCGCAATCCTTGAGGGAAACCAACCTTGATATCAAGAATTGCGCTATCCAAGCCCACAGTAAGCCTTTAGCTCCAAAATTGCGCAGAGCCAACTGAAAACTTGCCTTCATATGGGAAACTACACAAAGCATGAGAGGTAGCTTGAGCCACTCAGCCGAGAAATTGTGCAAAAGCTTTTCCATCGGTAGTTCCCTGATGCATGAGCCAGTGAGTTGTCCAGTTCTTCCCAGAACTGTGCAATTTTTCCGAGCATGCAAGGCATCTTTTTCCCGAAAAAGAAAAAAAGCAAAAAGAAAAAAACGAAAAAGAATCCCTAAAAAATAGGGATCTATTTTTAGCAGTCCAATTGCACTTCAATTATTTTTGGAAACTACTGCCAAGTGTCATCTTTTCCTAGATTTTTGGTCTCTGCGTCATAAACCCTAAATCAACCAATACTATTTAATGGACACCCCAAGAGCTCATTTTCACATTCGATCTTAGAGCTTTGGCATTCTAGAGGATATTTAGGAACCTTTAGCACGGTCGTCATAACATTTTCGAGTAAGTCTTACTTTTCTAGTCTTTTGCTTCTTTTTCTATCACTTTTGTTTGCTTGTCTTGTGAGAGTGTTGTTTTACCCATTTTATTGAATGAACACTGACGTTTTGATTTGTTTTAGGGAAAATTTTAAGGATGGAAATTTTTCTTGAACTTTAAAACATTGGCGAATATCACTAATCCCTAATATGAAAACTATAAAATGTTTATTGATATATTTGTAAAATTATTCAAATTTATAATCATTTTATATATAGTCTCTATATAACGTTGGCGATTTTTAAGGTAAAATAATTTTGTATTCTAAAATTTGGGCGAATCTTATTTTATAAAAATGGAAATTGGCGAATCTTTTTGTGGAAAAATAATGAAAAATTAGCCCACTGGGCGAATATTAGCCCCTAAAATTTTCCATGGATCAATGTCAAAAGTTGTAGGATGAAGTGACTTCATTAAAAAATGAAGTAAATAAAAGGAGCACAACAATCAAGAAACTCAAAGATAGATCTAGTTACTATGAAAGTCTTGAAGCTAAGATCCTCTCTCTAAAAGAAGATCTTGAAAAATCAAATAAGCAGAATGAATAACTACTCCAAGCTCTTGAAGAACAGGAAAATAAAGTTCTCGAATTAAGGCAAAAAGTGGAAGAAGGAAGAAAAGCTGAAGAAATCATGAAGAAGAAGTATCTTGAAAAGGAAGAACAACATCAGGTTGAGGTAAATATGTTAAAAAAGTAAATTAGAAGAAAAAGATAAACTGTTACGATTTCAAGACAGTACAAAGATTTTGGATGATATTCTTAGTAGTCAAAGATCTCCTATTATCAAAACTAGTCTTGGTTTTTATGGATCTGTTGAAGGTGAATCTAGCTCACAGGGTGAGGCAAGGAATTCTAATGCAAAACCTGAAATGCTCAACAAGGAGATAAGAGGTCAACAACATAAACAACCAAGGAAAGAAATCCTTCAAACAAAATCTTTTACTCCAAACTATGGAAGTGATAGTCGGTTATTTTCTCAGATGAATAATGTTGAGTGTTATGTATGTCATAATCTTTGACATGTTGCAGTGAGATGCAGAAGTAGAATGGTTCAAGACGGTCGCACAAAAAGATCATCACGTTCCAGATACTTTAAGGGATATTGTTTTTCTTGCAATATATTTGGTCACAAACCCATTGACTACTATAGAAGAAATATGAAACATGTAAGATGTTATGCATGTAACAAGCTTGGACATATAGCAAAGGAATGCAGGAGAAAATATCGGGCACCATACCAAAAGGAGTAAACATCATCACACTCGAAGATATGGAAGAAGAAGGAAGTACAGTCAAAAAAATGTGGCATGGCATAGTGTACAGACATGACAGACTTTGGAGAAGCCAAAAGTATGAAACTTCAATGTTCTAAATCTCATATGCAAGTTGCATGAGGACAAGTCGCGTATATACACAAGTTCAAAGCTACACAGTCACGTATATGTAGTGTGAGAAAAATGTTGTGGGACAGTCTTAGAAAAACTGATGTGATATGATTCAGACAATTATCAGATATCGTTTTTGTCATAGATGACTGCAGTTTGTGGATATTATTTAGAAGTGTCTTGATCCTAACAAGTTGTTGATAACTTGATGTATATCTGATTGATGATGATGCCTTGATACTTCTTATTGATGTATGCAATGATCAGATCTGACAGTGAATAGGTTTAGGGGGAGAACATGCTATGCTTCTAATAAAGCATTGTTGGCATTATGTTTAGAATTCTTTGGTATCTAATCAATGATGATGAGGCTTATGTGGCTAAATGATACATCTTGCTATATTACGACTATGAGTTGCCCATGATAAAATCTCAGATGATACTTGGGGTCACATAGTTGGTATTCAAATCAGATTTATGGATGATTGTGAATGACCTTTTGATGATGCATATAGTACATACATGGTGATCTTCATTGGGACAAGGAGAAGTACAAATCTTGAGTACACAACTTCATTATTTGATGATGAGCCACTCATTTCTTTTATGTTGTTGTCATTATGCCTTCAAAGATGCATAAAGTTCATATGGTGTTGTTATGATACAGGATTCCTATAGATCTTGGCTCTCACACGGTTGAAGATTGTTGTTGCTAATGATATAAAGAAATCTTGACAAATGACCATGAGCTTATATTTTTCTAGATACATATTGATATCTCTTTGATGGATACTCAAGTTGCATATTGTTGGTTGGCCAAGAGAATGGTGTTACTGCAGGTCGCAAGAAGACATAGCTATTTGAAGACATGGATATTCGAAGACATGGCTTACTTAGTCACAAAATGATGATGAGTTCTTACCTTATGATGATAGTTGATACTCACATATGTTGATTATCATGGTTGATGCTTATTAGATATGGGATGTTCCCTAGTGATGATACATGGTAGATATATTGAAGGTCCTTGTGAAAAGGTCATGCAGTTCTTGATGATGATGTGAAAGATCATGTGATGACTATGGTGTTTTCACATATGATATGGTGTGAATGATTTTGTTACTGCTTGGAGATATGACATATGCTGAGTTGATTCATGGAAGGAAATGAAGCAATTTTATCTTGATGAGATCAAGAGGATGAGTTGATATCTATATGCAAACATACTTTGTCATAGGTTGATGATATTTACACTGACATGGACATATACAAGTTGTTGGTCTGGATGTTGTTGACAGATGCTTATGCAGCAGATCATACATGGTGTATGATAGTTTCTGATGACTATCATGGTATTGTCTCTGTTATAAATGTCATGTATATCATTCAATGTAAAGGTCATATCAAGACCCATGATGTAATAATTTGTCTCTGTCTATTATAGTCTTTTGATGAATTCGCTTTTTGGTCATATGATGTAATTTGTACCCCCACTATGCATGGGAAGGATGATGTAATATTTCAGTCATGTATAAACAATTGGTATATCCCCACTTGGATGGGTGAATGAGTCAAGTTTGGTATATCCCCACTTGGTTGGGAGAATGAACGTATGTATGAGTCATTGGTGATAGGATGGTCAAACTCACATAGTTGAGTTATAGAGTCATGTTATGTTTCTTGAAAATATTTGCAAACTCTGCATGTACTCAGGAGGAGCATGGATGATACAGTACATCTCAGCATGAACAAAGGGGGAGTTCAATCAGAGAATTCAGCATGCACTTAGGGGGAGCATGACCCTTTGCCCTTGATGTCAAAGGGGGAGAGTGACTTGGTGTGGTTGTTGTTGCCATCAAGTCCAAAGGGGGAGATTATTGGCATTATGATGTATGTGTTGTACTTGATGGCAACCCTCTTGTAGTAGAACAACTCACTTGTACATGGTAACTAGATGAATCTACAAAAGAGATATTAGATGTGAAAGAATGCATGGCAGTAGTATTTATAGATGTGATGAAATGCAGATGAAAGATCACAGTATAGTAGGTAAACAGCAAAGAATTACAGATCAGTCTTCAAAGAATGAATAAAGAGGGGTATACGCAGATTCACCTTGACCAAGCTACGTATACATGCAGGTTAACAGAACAAAAGGAGCGTATAGCGTACACATGCACTTTCACAGAAGGAAAAGCATGTATACCTTGGAAAAATAAGTTTTTGGTCCGAAGTATTTGGTCCATGGTATTTTGATCCATGGTATTGGTCCAAGGTATCGGGTCCAAGATATTGACCCTAGGTATTTGGTCCAAGGTATTGGTCCTAAGTGGTTTTGGTCCATGGTATTGAGAAAGGCCTACAAACTATATAAGGAGGAGAAGATCATTAGGCCAAAGTGTACTAGCATTTTGAATATCTAACGAAGTGTGAGATCCAGTATGTGGGTTATGGGTTTATGATGCTCTGCTTGGTCTGAACCAAGGAGGAGCCTTAGCGGTTGATGGAGGACAAGATCTAATGATGGATCATGATCTTAAGGAATGGAATGAATAATCTTTATATGGTTTGATCATGTTTATTCTAGATATGTATACTGATGCATGTGTTGTTCTGTAAATATGATGATCTTGTTATAACTAAAGTCTAGAATAGCTGCAAAATTATGATTGAATATTTATAGATGTATATGCTGGTTGACTTTGGTAAAAGCGCGTGTACATGCAGGTTCGACACATCGAAATAGTGTATACCTTGTGAACTATGATTTTTTAAGTTGCAATTGGTTTTGGTTATTGATGCAGAGATCTGGGTTTTTCTTTATGTTCTGGTGACTGCATTCTGGTAACAGTGTTCAAATTGATTGATTGTGATTTGCTTCAGTAATAATGGATGAGATCTAATAATGGATCAGAATCATAATGAATTATCATTATGTGATCTGATGGACTATATCTGGTTGCTAACACATGTATTATCCTTTATATGTGATGATCTGGGTATGTCTGAAGTCCGGAAGTGCAGCGAAGTTATAAGTAAGTATTTGCAGATATATGCGCTAGTTCGATTTGATGAAGTTGCGTATACACGCTAGTTTGGCTCTTCGAAGTTGCGTATACACTCTGATGCATGGTTTTGAGGTTCCGGCTGGTTCTGATTAATGATGCAGTTTTCTGGGTACAAATCTATGTACTGGCTATAGTGATCTCTCTATTGATTTGTTGAATTTGATTAAAGTATGAATGAATGGTTGATTCAATTGTGTCAAAGGTTTAGAGGATGTCAAAAAGTAATGATTGAGTTTCAATGATTGGTTGATGCAGATATAGTTAATGGTTTTATTGCAATGGTGATTGATTTTGAGCTTCAATGTTGTTGATGGGTCGAGTATGAAAATTGGATGAAACGTGGCCTTCAGATTATGGTGTTGTGTTCTAGGAGTATCTAGTATGAAAATTTATGAAATGAGGTCCCTGGAGGAAGTAAGAAGGTCGTAGCCTTTTGTAGGCTAGCACCTACATACTAGTAAACATATCGGTTGGTACAAGAGCTAGGGGTTTGTAGCTCCCTTCCAGTAGAAGCTGGAGAACGAAAGAAGGTTGTAGCCTTCTGTAGTTAGAAGCCTGTGTATTGGTATGAGTCTGCGTCAATACAAGATTGTAAATAGGTTTTTCTTATATTAAAAGAAGACAACAACAGGGGGTTTTTGTCTCGCATTGGGTTTCCACCTTAAACCTTGGTGTTCATGTGTATTTCTTATGTGTGATGGTATGTTCTGTTTTTACTGCACCTATTTACTGTTTATATGGTTAATGAAGTTCTGATGCACTGATTAAAGATCAACATATGATCAATTAACTGAACACTAGTTGCCTTAAACAAAGTTGCGTGTACATGCAAGTTCCCTTAATTGAAGTAGTGTATATGAATTTGAGTATGAAAAGAAAAAGATTATTGACTTGACTAATACTCATTCACCCCCCCCCCCCCCCCTCTCAGTATTATTTCCAACATCTTGTCTAGGCTATTGGTGAGCTTAAGAATGTGCTTATCATATTATCAAAATATGATTGAGTTCACTAATGTATAAATATTGTAATTGTGGACATACCAGAAGCCTATGGCGTATTACTTAGCAGAGACTAGTCTAGCAACTTACAGTGATATTTTGCAATAGATTGGTCACATTTGTGGCTTCCATATAAGGGAAGGAATAGTCAGATTCGAGTAAACACTAAGTTGTACATGAAAAAAATTGTAACATCACTGGAGGGCCACAACAAGCCTCTTGTTTTTTCTTATTTGATATTTTGTAATTGCTTTCTTGAAACCTACCTTGAGTGTTATCAGGCACATCCATCACTCGTTCCACCAGACACATGGCTAGAGCTCCTTCCATGTTATCCAGATGGTGCAAATGAAACATGTAATATAGATGTACATAATAATAGTAATATTCATATAGGAAGAAGCTTAGTACCTCATAATATTTTGACTTTATATTTTGATGGTTCAAAGACACAGGATGGTTCTGAAGCAAGTTGTGTTCTTACAGACCCACACAATAAGAAGCATATCCTTTCATGCCATCTCGAGTTTGAGTGCACTAATAACATTGTTGAATATGAAGCGCTTGTACTCGGATTAAATAAATTTGTTGACCTAAAGCTAGAAATTCTAAAGTTAATTGGTGACTCAGAGGTGGTCACTAGCCAGGTACAAGATACTATACATTGTGTTTCACTGCATCTTAAAAGCTACCTACAGGAGGTAAAGTGTTTGATCAATCATTTCAAAGATTTCAATATTGTTTATGTTCATAGAGTTAAAAATGTTGTGGCAGATGCATTAGAAAATGCAGTCACTTGGATGTCGCCATTGAAAAATGGTTTTTATGTTGAAATTATATATAAACCATTTGTGACAGACAATGCCACTAACCTATGCATTTTCAATGACAACCAACAAATACTGCACTTTCTAGCTAATGCTGACATATTCAAAGATATTTCCATAGAGAAGGATGAGTATGAGTAGGCTTTGCAGGAGGTATCTAATGTAATGAAAGGAAACAATATGCCTAAAGGTGCGATTTCCAAGGAGAAATTGTATGACATGAAGAACTGATTTAGAGAGCCAACTAATACTAAGATTTCAAAGTTAGCATCTGAACAAGCCAATTTTGGAACTCCGAAAGATCTAAAGTATGTGAACCTCGATAATTATTGTTCCCCACAGGAATAACAAGTGTTTATCCATTTATTCAAAAGGTATCGTGATGTGTTCACATGGACATACAATGATTTAAAGATCTATGACACTCTTATTATCCAGCACATCATCGCTATAAAACAAGGGGTGAAACCATTCTAGCAAAAACTATGGAAATTTCATCCAACATTAGAACCTCTTATACATAAGGAGTTGAGAAAGTCATTGGATGCTCAGATCATATTTAAAGTAAAACATTCTACATGGGTTTTCAATCTAGTCCAAGTCAGAAAGAAGTCTCGAGATATAAGATTATGTGTAGATTTCCACCACCTTAATCAAGCTTATGATAAAGATAACTATCCAATGCCATCCATGGAGTAAATACTCTAGATAGTGTTTGGGTCTAAAAAATTTTTGCTACTAGATGGTTTCTCAAGTTATAATCAAGTGCTAGTAGTGGAACCCGATTGACTGAAATCTACCTTACGGGTCAAATGGGGGTCATTCTCTTTTAAGAGGATCTAATTTGGACTTATGAACGTAGGTGTGACTTTCCAAAGAGCAATGGATGCCGCCTTTCACGGCCTGATATATCAGAGCATTTTTCTTTATTTGGATGATGTTATTATGTTCTCCAAGAAAATATCAAATCATGTGCGTCATCTAAAATAGATATTCGAGCGGTGTTGAAAGTTTGGCATTTCTCTTAATCCTAAGAAGATTGTTTCTGGTGTTTTTGAAGGGATCCTACTGGGGCACATCATAGAAAAGAGAAGAATCAATATTGATCCCTAGAGGCTCAAATCTATCACACAAATCCTGTTCCTGGTGAATAAGAAAGCCATGCAGTCTTTCTCAGGAAAAAATAATTTCTTGAGAAAATCCATCTTTGATTATGCTCAGATAGTCAAACCCAAAAAAGAGATGATAAAGAAAGATGCAGGACTATACAAGTGGGATAAACAGGAAAAGGATGCTTTTTCTCAGATTAAGAAGGCTATTGCCAATGCACCTACACTCTTCATTCCATATTATGGAAAATATTTTATTACCTATATGTTTGCTTCAGATTTTTCAATTGCGTTCGCACTGACTCAAAAAGATAGTGAATGAAATGAGTGGCCTATCTCTTTTATGAACGCTAGTCTACAAGGTCCTAAATTAAATTATCCTTCCATTGATAAAAAAGCATATGCAGTATACAAGGCAGCTAAGTATTTGAGGCCCTACATGTTGAAAGCTCACACAATTGTATTTGTACCTCATCTAATAGTAAGAACATTGTTTGTGAAACAAGAGCTGGGAGATAAGAGGGCTAATTGGATGACCTTTCTTCAAGAGTATTATCTGGAGTTCAAACGACTTAATACCATAAAGGGTCATGGCCTCTATAAGCTAGTCGCCAAAGCAAGAGATGCTCCCGAACAAGATCTTTCATGATGGGAGCAGGATATCAAAATGTACAATATTGAATATGTTCCTCAATCCACGTCTACAATGCCTTGGTATGTAGATCTACAACAATTTTTGGAGCATGGAACCTTGCCCTCGCAGTTATCGAACAAATAGAAAAGAGTAATCCATTTAAAATATCTATCTTACCAATTTATTCATGGATTTATTTTCCGGAATCACCACAATGGTGTCCCGCTAAGATGCCTTGAGCTGCAGGATACAGAGAAGGTATTGAAATATTTACATGATGGACTGGCAGGTGGCCACTATGTGGGCGATACCACAACACATAAGGTTATGCAGACTAGTTATTATTAGCCCACTCTATTTAAGGATTCTCACGCCTATGTCTACAAGTGCCAAGCATGTTAGAGGATGCGTCGATTGTGATAAGAGGTCAGTCGCCCCACTACTACCAGTAGCAGTTGAAGAACAATTCCAACAATGGGGCCTTAATGTGATTAGAGAAATTTTTCCTCATTCGTCAAAGGAGCACCAATATATCTCAATAGTGATATATTATGTCACTCGGTAGTCAGAAGCAATTCCTCTCAAACAAGTAAATGACCAGGAGGTCATCCACTTCTTGTAACACAATATTATGACCAGGTTTTGTGTTCCTACATCACTTGTCTTTGATATTGTGACATATTTTTCATCATTAAAACTTTATGAATTCGCATTAGAAAATGGAATTATATTGAAGCATGCATCTAATTATTATCCACCTGGAAATGGTTTGGCTAAATCCATGAATAAGAATCTTATATGTATAATCAAGAAAACCATCTTCTCCAAACAAACAAACTGACATAAAGATTGGACCAATGCTCTTTGGGCTAACCATATTACCCTAAAACCTTCCTTGAGAACCTCGCCCTACTTGCTGGTTTACAGTAAAGAAGTTATCTTTCCTCTGAACCTTTATCTTCCAGCCTTGCAACTCTCTCAAGAGTCACAAGGTAAACCTTGCCTCCTAGTTCAGAGCAGGATAGATTAGCTACTTAAACTTGAGGAATAAAGGCGCAAGGCTAAAGAAATATTTGTTGTACATCATAATCGTGTAAAGCATTGGTTTGATAAGAAGTGTGTAGGGGAAAAGAGCTTTGATGTGGGTGACCTAGTCCTGAAGTGGGATAAACCCCACGAAGAAAAGAGGAAACACACAAAGTTCCAGCCTTTGTGGATTGGACCATTTTTTGTTGATGAAAAGCTAGGCCACAGTTCCTTTAAGTTGATATCATTAGATGGGAGTATTTACCCCATTCCTGTAAATGGTTGATATTTAAAGCATTACTTTCATTGGAAACTACTAGTTGCACTTCATGTACATTTATTTTTCTTTCTGTTGTTTGTCTATATGTAACTCGTGTCTTATTGGTTGGTTAGTATACATAAATAAGACCCTTGTGTAAATTGCATGGCTCAAAAGGATTTGTATTGCAATAAAAGAGAAGTGTTACAACCACAACGCTTGGATTTTGGTTGTTCTCCTTCTCTGTTTGGGAAAATTCCATAGGTGAGCTAAGTCCAAAAGGAAAATTTGATTCTTCCAATAGGAGAATGTTAGGCCCCTATACTACTAGTGTAACCCCTTATTGTTATTAGTACAACCCACTTATTATATTGATGTACCCATGTAGTGCCCATATTGTTACTATTGTGCCCCATAGAAGCCCACTATTGTTATTATTGTGCCCTTACATTATTATTTGTAT
>APFE031388794.1:13006-39634 GCA_000404065.3 Pinus taeda | reverse complement strand
TTATACAAAAGCATCAAGAGCTACTCAAGCGTTGAGGACAACACTTTTTGAAGGAGAGGGGCATGTTAGGCCCCTATACTACTAGTGTAACCCCTTATTGTTATTAGTACAACCCACTTATTATATTGATTACCCATGTAGTGCCCATATTGTTACTATTGTGCCCCATAGAAGCCCACTATTGTTATTATTGTGCCCTTACATTATTATTGTTATGTAGGCTCTGATTATGTTATGACCCCTTAGACTCCTATATATAGAGAGGAGGTCTTTTCTTTTGAATCATCCAATAATTGTTCATTTATGTAATGTAAAGGAGGTTGCCCCCTCGAAGAGGCTAAATTCCAAGGCGTTGATCTATATTTTCTATCTTTTCTTGAGCTGGTTTCATAACAGAGAACCTTGAGGGAACCCATTAGATCTGTGTCTATACTAGTATCTAAACAGCTCAACTTGGGGTAAATCTACTTGTGTGTTAACACTTGTCCATTCTAGTAGAGAAGGGATAAGGGGAAACCCAAAGCAAGAAAACCAAAATCAAAGGTCTTAAAATACTTCTTTGAAAGGGAACCCCCCTCTACTCTCAATAAGTCAGGATCCCTCTTCCACCTGTTGAAAATAATAAATGCCAATACACAGTTCTATTAAAATAAATAAAAAAAGGGTGAAAGAAGAGAAAGGATTCCTACGCAGGGAGGTGAAGAAAGTGACTTCTCCAGGATACTGTCCAGGCTCACTGGTAGAAAAGAAACATTTGTGCTCCTAAAGTGACTCTGCCAAGGTATTGTCCAGGCGTACTGGCAACATAGCAACATCAGAGATGAAAACCCATACTTTGAATATCATAAACTCACTGCGCACATTACCCTTTCCTGTATTGAAACAATTGTGATATAGTGTATCCTATGTATCTATTTTGACCTAGTAGAGAAAATTGAATGTTGGAAATGTGTTGTATTAATGACTTATACATAGCTACATTGTTTTTGCATTGAAAATCAAATATTCAGGTCAACATACTTTTTCCCCATTGGGACTTTCTAGGATACAACCAGCTCCTACAACATCATTAGATCTATATCCATCTAAATAGAGAGACCACATTTGACTATATACAACATTATTTACATAACTATCTACAAAATTTACACATCGTGAGGAATTTGTTTGCTAGAAATTGTAGCAAGGAAGGCTTAATTTTACTTATGCCTTAGTCAAATTGAGTAATTCAATTTTCCACATTAGCAGGATGACTTGGAGTGTAGTTAGCTAGAGTGGCGTGGCCTTATCTGCTAGTTAACTTGGTAAATTCAATTTATAGGCTTAGAGTAGAGTTGTGCATGTAGTGATTGCTAAAATTTGGCAATCTAGTTCAGCTATTTTCAGTTGAACTCAGTTAATTGAGCTCAAATCCTTAGTTGAGTTGGTTGAAGGTCAATTGAGTAGTAGAACTATTGTTAACTCAGTGATCTCTCAGTTAAAATAGTCAATCAACTAAAAATATCCCATACATGCACGAAATTCGAATTTCCTAGATGGAGTGGAGGAAAAGGCACATTGTAATCATCAATTGTATACTAGTTGAGTGTGCAGGCTTAGCAGTTAAGCAGGTGAATCTTTCTTTGGGAATTACGCAAGAAAATAGGGATTTCCCCTATTGTTTAGAAGCTTAATTTATCAAATATTGTGTAAGTAAATGGGAGGAAGTTGGGGCCTTGAATTGGCTAAGTTTTGGCTAGAGCAGGATAATCATCAAGAGAACAGGTTTATAGTGCAAGGTGTGCTTCAAGATTGAATAAAGACATTGCAATAGTTTCTCATTCTCATCTGATTAATGAAAACCAGTGGAGGATTTTATCCCAGTTGGGTTTTCCTATAAAACCATTGTTTTCTTTTGGTTTTGATGGTTTCATGTCATTGCATGTGTTTATAAAGTGTGATTTCCATTCAAAGTATTGTAGAGGAAATTTGTAATCTCTTGTATTCATTTCGAATTCATCGGTAATAGAAAATTTCTATTATTTTCTAAATGGTATCAGAGCAAAAATCACACTAGAAAACAGTCAATAGATCTTCTCCTTCAGATATTTTGATTTGCAAATTCAGCGAAGCAATTTTCTTCCATCCGAGAAAATGTCTTCAACAAATTGAGATTGCAGTATGCCTTGGAGGGAACCTCAAATTGCATAGCTTGGAAGGACATGATGGAAGTTGTACTTGATGATAATGGAGGGTTGGAGTACACCAAAACTAACATTCCAAAACCAGCAGTATCATATGCACAACAGTTAGCCCAGTGGAAGAAGGATAACGCAAAATCCAGGAGGATTATCCTGGAGGTTGTGAGAGATCACATAGTCTCGAATTTACATGGCAAGGAGACTCCATTTGCTATGTCGAAGACCCTCGCTAAGTTATTCAAAAATGGAAGTGATGCCAGGAAATTTTCATTGAGGGATAAGCTTAGAAACATCTGCATGCGGAAAAATGAAACCATTCCACATTACCTCTCCAGATTCACTCATTGTTGAGATGAGCTTAGAGGAGTTGGAGAAAATATACCATCTTTGAATCTAGTGAGCCTAGCTCTCCTAGGCCTTCCAAAAGCCTCATACAAATACCACGAATCTGTAAATGGAAGGGACAAATTTCCAAATTGGGAGAGAATTTGGCCCGATTTGGTGCAGGAAGAAATTCGAAGGAAAACTAGAGATGGAGTAACATCCAAAGCTGAGGAGGAAGAGAATTTTTCCTTGGTTGGGAAGGGCAAGAAGTCTAAGGAAAAGAAGGCCCAAAGAAAGACGGAATCCATCTAGAATAATGGCAAGAAGAAGGACCTAGGCAAGATAAAATGTTTTCATTGCCACAAATATGGGCACTATGTTACAAATTGTCTGCCCAAGAAGTCTAAGAAGAAGCCTTCAAGAGGAGCAGGAAGTGAATCACTTGCCTCACAATTCAAATTATACTTCACCCTAATTTCTATGATGTAGTTTTTAGTAAGGGGAAAGCCTTTATGATACATGTAGCTATCAGGAAAGTGAAATAGATTGGAGTTAGAGTGAAAAATATCTGCAAACTTGAGGTGGAAGCTTATGTTGCACTGAGTATCAAGGCAAAAAAGGTGTAGAGTCGAGATGTTGGAGAACTTTGGCATAGGTGAATGGGACACTTAAACCATGGAGCCTTAAAAATCATGGAGCAGATTACCACCAGTCTCCTGAAATTTACCCTTGATCAGCATGATGTCTACAAGGGATGCACATTAAGGAAATATGTCAAATCCACCATCCAGAGTCGAGATAAAAGAGCTAGAGAAATATTGGAGTTAGTCCATTATGATGTATGTGGACCATTTTCTACATCCCCTACAACAAAACACAAGTATTATCTGATTTTGTTTTATGGATTTTCTAGAAAATGTTGGATCTTCTTCGTGCAGAAGAAGGATGAAGTCTTCTCAAAATTTATTTAATTCAAAGCGTTGGTTGAAAAGAAGACTGGTCAGAAAGTGAAAGCCCTGAGAAGTGACTATGGAGGAGAATTTGTTTCTAACACCTTCAAGGAATTTTGTGCCAAAGAGGGTATTAGAAGAGAACTGATAGCATAACCCATGGAAAAATGGGGTGGATGAAAGGAAAAACATAAGCATAGTGGGAGCAGCAAGAGACATGTTGCATGATCAAGGGTTTTCATTACATCTATGGCAAAAGCATGCAACACCACAGTTTATTTTCAAAATAGGAGCACTCATAGAAAACTTGGCATGATCACACCCAAAGAAGCTTTCTCTGGGAGGAAGACAAATGTATCTCATCTTCGAATTTTTGGAGCTACTATGTATTTTCATGTATCTAAGGATAGTAGGAAGAAACTTAAGCCTACATCTAAGATGGGAGTATTTGTAGGATACACAGAGACACCACATAATTACCGGGCGTATTTTCCCTCACTCAAGGTAACAGTAGAGAGGAGAGATGTCAAATTTGATGAGGAAAAGGCTATGAGATGATATCTAGAGCGAGAGTTGAGAATCCCACTAGAGGAGGAGATTTTATCTCCTAAAGAGGAGACTTAGATAGAAATTTAGGATGTTGTGGAGAATCCACAGGTGGAGAAAATATGAGGTTGAGTGGAGGCACGCACTCAACCAGAATCTTCTCGAGAAGGTAGGAAGAGAACCAGAGAAGCTGACAGATTAGTGCAGGATGCATGGGAGCATGTGGGAGCTCCTACATCTCAACGCGAGAAGAGGAGGTCACCAATCATGTACACTTGGTATATGGATCTCATGACATAACTCATTGAGACAGAGCCTTATTCATTTTAGAAAGAAGTTTCTCAACCAGTGTGGGTTGATGCCATGGTGGAGGAGTATGACTCCATCATGAAGAACAGGGTATGGGAGGTGGTGTTGAGACCAGAGAATAAGTTAGTGGTTGGTTCCAGATGGATCTACAAAGTGAATCTTCTTACAAGTAGAGGGAGTAGACTATTAGGAAACATTTTCCCCAGTGGCAAGATATTCCTCAATCAGAACCATTCTAGCATTAGTTGCACAGATGGGGTGGAATATCCATTAGATGGATGTGAAGACCTCCTTCCTCAACGCAGTTGTTGAGGAAGAAATTTACATAGAGAATCAAGAGGTATTTGATACATATGACATGGAGACACATGTGTGTAGACTTAGGAGAGCCTTGCATGGTCTCAAGCACACGCCCCAAGCATGGTACACTCAGATTGACACATATCTCAGTGGATTGGGCTTCACCAAAAGTGAAGCAAATGTTGATCTCTATCACATTGTGGTAGATGGAAAAATGCTTATCTTGGTTTTGTATGTTGATGACTTGATACTTGCAGGGGATGAACATTTGATCCACTTTTTCAAGGAGGACCTTGCAATAGAATTCAACATGAAAGACATGGGATTGATGCATTACCTTCTTGGGATAGAACTATGACAAGGTGATGGTGAGTTGTTTGTGAGTTGAGGAAAGTATTTCTCTAAAATACTTTGGATATTTCACATGGAAAACTACAAGCCTATGGACACACATCTAGCTATAAACTAGAGGAAGGAGAGTGTTGCTTTGGGAGAGGTAGTAGATGCCACCACCTATAGATAGCTTGTGGGATCCTTGATGTATCTAGTGAACACAAGGCCTCAAATATCCGATGTAGTTAATCAGCTGAGTCAAGCCATGGTGAATCCTACCAAGTTGTATTGGAAGGTAGAAAAGCTTGTGTTGAGATACCTCAAAGTCACAACTGAGTATGGTTTATGGTAAAAGAGGACAAACGGAGTGAGGCTCCATGGCTTCAGTGATGCAGATTGGGTAGGGAGTCCATAAGATAGGAAAAGTGCTTCAGGTGTTATCTTCACTATTGGTTCTATATCTATTTCCTAGTATAGTAAGAAATAGGGGTCTGTGGCACTCAGCTCAACAGAGGTTGAATACATGGTTGCAAGTCAAGAAACATGTGAATCCATATGGATGAGGAAAATAATTATGGTTCTTTTCAGTCGGGAGATGGATATGAAAATTATTTATTGTGATAATTAGAGTTGTATTAAAATCTCTAAGAACCCAGTATTTCATGACGAGTCAAAGCACATTTATATCAGGTACCATCACTTGCGAGATTGTGTGCAGAGGAGAATTATGATGCTACAATACATTCCAACTAAGGTGTAGGATGCAAATACTTGACAAAGGAATTGTCAAGAGGCAAATTCAAATTCCACAGGTGCATGATAGGGTGGTGAAAAATCCATTTCTTTTTAAGAGGGAATGTTATAAATTATATCAAGAAAGGCTCAATTTGACTTGTGAATTAGTCAAATTGAGTAATTCTATTTTTCACATCAGCATGATGACTTTAATTGCAGTTAGCTGGAGTGACATGGCCTTTTATGCTAGTTAACTCTGTAGAATTTTGTAGATTTTTTCTACAAATCAGCTAGCTCTGATACCATGTAGAACTTTTTTCTACCAATTAGCTAGCTCTGATACCATGTAGAACTTTTTTATAGATATTTAAAAAAAAAAAAACTATTTTTTTGTTGTTTTAATTTTCTTAACTCAAAAGGTGATATATTAGATCTTGGTTTCTTCATATCTTCTATTATATCATAATCTGTATGATCAGAAATTATCAAAGTTTTGGGGATTGACTTGTCTTGAGAATAATTTGTCTTTAGGGAACTAGCTACAGATGGAGTTAAAGTTGAAGGTGTAGCATGTGAACTTTTACTTCTGCTTTAAACCACCAAATACTCTTCTTCACTTTCATCTATATGAGCTCAAGTTACATCCCAGGTAACATCAACATCTAAAGTTTGTGGTTCTTCTTCCTATTCGATATGTTTTCCTTCCTACTTTTCTTCCTAGTTGTCTACAATTGAAATTTGACCACCTAGAGGAGGAGGAGGATCTTTTTGACAAATGATCTAAAAGGTCTTTTGGACAATATTCTTATCCAACTTGTTTTTTCAAGTCAAATACTTCATTAGTCGGACTCTTCATAACCTTATGTAGACTTTCCATGTCAAATGCATATTTATCCTTTTTCTCTTCATTGAAGGTAACCTTCTTGCTAGGTTGAGAAGGATATTTTTCTCTTTGCAATAGTTATGTTAGCAATACTCGTCATTTTTTTCTCTACATTCAAAGTTTATTGCATTGCATCAAGACGGTCATCAATGTTCTTGAAACATGTGATAATAATTAAAAGTTAGCTTCTATTAGATTACTTTATTTGAAGCAACATAAGAGAGAACTTGGCGTGAGCATGTGTGAAGCTGACGGGATGACATCTTAAGTGTTGGGACAACAATAACAAAAAAAATGGAGATATAATTTTTTGTTTAAATTACATGTATATGGTCATATGGGTGTAAGACCCAGTTAGGCATGTGTGCCTCTATCAATAAATTCTAGACATAGACCTAGGTGATCGAGGGGAGAGAATTCACGTTTTGGGATTAGATCTGAAGAATTTCCCTAGTTAAGTTTAAAGGGGTGATTGTTAATTAAACTTGAATCGGTGAAATAGTCAAGGTTGTTATGTCACAGTGATGGTTTCAATCACCTAGTATTGATGACCCATGGTATTGAGCCTAAGGTATTACATGTAGTTAAATCCTTTAAAATGTTTGGGGATTCTCCATTGTAATGTACCGGAGTTATGATGAAGCAACATAAAGAGATGAATAGTGGGGAAATTATAGATGGTTGTAAAAAAATATCAATAGATATAGAGGCATTCACAAGTCCCATCACATAAGAAGGGATATGAAGGTCTCATTTAGGATTTTTAAATAAGGTATATTATAATTTGTGCAATAATAATTAATAAATAATACCATGGTTCAAATGGTTGTTCAAGAATATATGAAAAAAATTATTTTAAGTTTTGTAATATCAAAACATAATACGAAATTATATAACAAATTTGTAAGAACCAATTAGCACAATGACATTTTCAGGGTTTATTTTGACTATGATATGAAATTACATTCTTCAAACTAACATGAAGTAGGGATTTTCCATGAAGAAGTTGATAGATATAATAAGATTTTATTTCATGTAAGGGTTAGTGTGTAATAATTATAATAATGTGAGCTAAAAAATAATATATGTTAGGTAGATGGTTTTAGGCACACGGTATTGGTGACCATGGTATTGTGCTCGTTCTATTACATGTAGTTAAATCCCTTAAAAGGATTGGAGATTTTCCATTGTAATGTGCTAGAGTTGAGCAAGCATAGGGCTAGAGCGTTGGCCAAGTTGGATGCATTTAAGCTAAAAAATATTTAAGTTAAAAGATGATATATCTATTATTAGGTTGGTTTTTCCCTAGTTGGAGTTTTCCTAAGTAAATCATAGTGTGCATGGTTTATGTGTGTTGTTTCTATGTGTAATTGTTATTTCTCGTGTATTTTTTATAATGTTAGCAAGTGGTAGTAGAGCCAAATGAAGGGTCGAAAAGGAGAATTTGTCACTTGGTGAAGAACAAATTGACGTGTTTAGTTAAGCCATGAAGGGCTAAGAGTAGGGCATAAACATCTCACCTAGATATGACTTGAGATCATTGGGTTAGCAGGAAGATGTAGAGGCAAATTCCAAAACCAACATAGACAAAAATTAGGTCAAAATTTTGGTTATGATGAAGCAACATAAAGAGAGAACTTGGGGTGAGAAAGTGTGAAGGCGACAGGATGACAACTTAAATGTTGGGACAACAATAACCAACAAAAAATGGGGGTAGCAATTTTAGTTTAAATTACATGTACATGGTCATATGGTTATAAGACTCAGTTAGGCATGTGTACCCCTACCAATAAAGTCTAGACATAGACCTAGGTGATTGAGGGAAGAGAATGTGAGTTTTGGGATTCGACCTGAAGAATTTCCTTGGTTAATTTTAAAGGGGACATTGTTAGGTAAACTTAACTCATTCAAATAGTCAAGGTTTTTATGTCAACAATGATGGTTTCAATCACCTTATTGATGGCCCATGTTATTGAGCCCAAGGTATTACATGTAGTTAAATGCTTTAAAAGGCTTAGGGATTCTCCATTGTAATGTGCTAGAGTCGAGCAAACAAAAATCCCACCAGGTTGGAGCCAAGGTATTGATCAGATTAGTTGCATTTAAGCCAAAAGATAATCAATCAATTATCATGATGGTTTTTCCCTAGATGGATTTTTGAGAGTAAATCATGGTGTGCATGATTATGTGTTTTGTTATTGTGTGATTTAGATTATTATTTATTTCTCTCGTATTTTTAATAATATAAATGGTATAACTTATCATATTTTCAATTTGTCTTCGCTATTGTCATCATTATTAATAGAAACAAGAGAGCACTAATCATATGCTTCTATAAACAATAAACATACATACATCATATACATTAATAAAACCAAATATGATATATATATATATATATATAAAACTTTAAACACTTTCGTAACACAACATGTGAAAAAAATTAATATCCAAAAGTATTTTGACCAACTTTAAACACTTTCGTAACACAACATTTGAAAAATATTATTGCCATACTATACCAAATATAGAAAAAGACAAAATATTTTAAATATTTTTTCTAAATGTATATCATTAAAAGAGAGTGTATATTATTCCATCAACTCAAAATTATTGTGGGCGTACCCTACCAAGTATACCAACAAAAAAGGACGACAAACTATTTTGAATAATTTATTTTTATGTACAGAAAAGACACACCATACCAAATAATTTCTGACTATACCAAATAATTTTTGATCTAATAGATATGGTGCTTGCATCAAGTGCACATGGTTTACATGTGCATATACTTTACGTAACTGTGATGCGTGCCGTGTCATATCATCGTGCAGCATGCAATCCGAGAGGAAGATATTTTATTCAAATTTCCTTCTAGAGTAAGGAAAACAACATAACAATTGGGGTCCACTTGTACCAAATTCCACGTTCTGTACAAGGCCCATATTGGTAGGGTTTTTAAAGAAATTTGCTTTGCTTCCAAGTCATTCCTGTTGGAATTATGCGTTGTGTAGGTCAGTCTAGGTATGTTAATTTATGGAATGCAGGATATGAATTGTATTCAATTTGTCTCTTTAGAGTGGGTAGAATTCAGGGTCATTGTGGAAAACTTTGGATTTTTTTGAAAGATATTTCATTGAAGGTTAATTTAAATATGGGTGAGACTATTTGCAAATCAATTTTAAATATCAAAATTTAGAGGTCGGTGTTAGTGATAGGACTTGCTTTCATATTGCTTGTATCCTCCTATACTAAAAGCTAAAATCCATTTGTATTGTTTATTTTCGGGAAGTTAGACCTAGGGTTTTGAGAAATATTTATTTGAAGGTCAACCTAAAATCCAGTGCCCACTTTCAGATGCCTGAGTTTGAATCAGGAAGAATTGTGACTCATAGTCGTAACTCATTTTCTGAACTGAAATCCAACATTTTGAACCCTAAATTTTGATCTTGAATCCCCTAGAAATTTGATCTCAAAGTTCAACCAATTTGAGAATTCAAGAGATTGGAATCTGAGGATCAAAAAAAATCTAAAAATACAAATGGGTTGAGGTCGTACATGTTCATTTTGAGGTTGGAAACACATGAGGAGCAAATAAAGTGAGTGAGAACTACTAGACCTGTTCTAGAGGGTTATCGTTGTTTTCTTTTTTTTTCACAAGTGGGAAAACCTATTATAATTTAGTTGCCAAACCAGCAGTGAGGACAGCGATCTCTACCTGCTATCGAACTGACTCATCACCCGTATTCAAGGAAAGCCATTTGTGCTCTAGAAATGTATGACTATTTAAAATTAATTTTTATAATAAAAATCAAATTTTTTTGAATAAATATTTGGTAGATTACTTTTAAAATAAAAATAAATTTTATTTTAAGAAACAAGTTTACTTTGAATAAATATTTGGCGAGTTGTCTTTATTGAGACTTTTTAGAAGCTTTTCTGGTGGGTTTTTCTGTCTAAATTCTCTAAAACCCGACAGGAATTTATTGAAATCACAAGCTTGATGGGTAGCCCCTACACTATTGAAGTGCCCTAGGGTTTTTTCAAGGTGTTGAATCCATATATACAGTCAAAAAACCAGTTTAAATATTTGGTACCTTCGGAAGTTTACGTAATTATGTTAACATCATTACATAAAAAACTATGTTATTATAAGAAACAAATTTACTTTGAATAAATATTTGGTAGCTTCTGTTTATGGAATCATGTTAACATAGTTACATATCTAGCATGAAAGGTATATGTAAATTGTACTCTTTTTTTTGTAGGTTTGGTGTGAGAAGATTGTATTTTTTTATTATTGAATTATAAGAATATGGATATCTTGCTTTTTTGATGTTTTTTTGACATATTGTTAGGGTTTTATTTCTTAAATTTGTCTTATTTGACTTCTTTGCTATCTGGTTTCATTATTTCTCAGCATCTAAATTTCATATGGATTTACATATACCAATAAGTGGTATCAAAGCACAAGTCAAAGGTGTTATTAGAGGTTGTAAGCCATAAGTTTGTCTCTCATGGAAAGATTAAAAGATGTGAGCCAAAAGTGTCTACAGACAAAGCCACAACGTGAGAGTTTGTCCACACAAACAAGAAATTACCAAGAAAAGCAATGATAATATGCCATGTTCTGTCAGTGCATGGGAGATGTCATTGTTTTCTGTGTTGATAAGATGCCATGTTCTATTAGCACATGGCAGATGTCATTGTTTTGCTTACGAGCAAGAGAAAACATGATTTAGTGCAGGTCGATTTCTATCCATGTTCTAGACATGATTTAGTGGATGTTGAGTTCATACCATTCTAGTTAAGGCCAAGTAGAGTAGAATTCATAGAGGGTTTTGTTCATTTTTTGTGTAACTTGTTCTACTTAATTTTGTGAGGCTGCAAAGGATGCAATTTGGTGGATCCACCTATTCACTAGAAACAGTGAGGAATCCATGTAGAAGTTGATTAGTATTTCAGGGCAAACTCATGTGGAGAGTGTTACCACACAATGGACCTGTGGAGTCTCTCTCTAGGGCCAATCCAAAGAAAAATGAGAGAGGTCAAGAGGTACATCAAGATCTAAGTCAAAAGGCAAAAAGGGTAAACTAAAATGTTGGTATTGCAATAAATCAGGGCATCTTAAGAAAAATTGTTGGAAATGTAGGAATCCAAGGATGACTCCACAAAGGAAGAAAATATAGTTGAGACACATCTAGGTACAACTAATGAAGTTTTATCTATTTGTAATATCCCACAAGACCATGAAGAGTGGTTATTAGATTATGATGCTTCACATTACATGTGTCCACGTAGGAGTTGTTTTTCTTCTTATCAAGTTGTCAATGGTGGTATTGTACATTGTGAGGGATTATCCTGATGATGAGTCTTGCTATAGACTCAGAACGTCAATTCTAAAATATGGCCACTCTGGAATGGATTCCGAACACAAAAAATCAAGAAAAAAATGTTTCTCATAATACTATTCGGGTTGGAAACATTCAGACTAAAATGTTTGATGATATTCTATGGACATAGACAAAGGTAAGATATGTACCTAAACTCAAAAAGAAATTAATTTCATTGTGGTTTTAGATTTTGGAGGCTATAAATTTACAAGTCAAGGTGGAGCACTAAAGGTGTCCAAGGGAATTTTGGTAGTTATTAAGGCTACAAAGATTTGGAATTTTTACAATCTGGAAGGGAGCACTCAAATAAATGAAGCAACGTTGGTATATAAGGAAGCAAATGAATCTATTCATTTACGGCATTAGAAAATGGGTAATATGAGCAAGAAAAGGCTAAATATACTAATAAAACGCAAGTTACTTCTATATTTAAAATATTTGCATTTGAATTTTTACCAACATTATGTTATTGGGAAGTAGTGTAAATATTTAATGTTTAAAATATGTAGGCATACAAGTAAAGGTATTCTAGATTATGTCCATTCAAATGTCTAGGGGTCATCCCCTACAATTTATTTTGGAGAATCATCACATTTTGTAACATTTATAAATAGTTACTTTAGAAAGGTATGTGTCTATGTTCTCAAAGAAAAGGTGATGTGTTTAATTTATTTAAGTAATTTAGAATTTTGGTTGAAAAAATAATTGGCGGGTCAATCAAGTGTTTAGAAATGGATAATGGAGGCGATTTCATATCTTTGGAATTTTCAAAATATTGCAAGGGGGCTGGGATTGAAAGGCATAAAATAACAGTATATACTACTTATTGAAATTGCATTTCCAAATTCATAAACATGACTCTTTTAGAGTGAGAAATAACTATGCTCAATAATGCCAAATTCCAACAAGAGTTTAGGTAAACATAGTCACTACAACTTGGTGTTTGGTAAATTGGTCACCATCAATTGTACTAATTTTTTATATTCATGAAGAGGTATGGGTAGGTCATTCTTGTGATTACTTAATTCTAAAAGGTTTTGTTGTGAAACTTATGCTCTCACTCCTAAAAATCAGCATTTTAAGTTAGACACCATATAAAACAAGTATATATTTATTGGTTATGATGATGTAGTTAAAGGATATAGCTTGTGAGATTGTTTTGACCAAAAAACCAAAATTAGCATAGATGTAGTATCTAATGAATCCCCTCTTATAAAATCAGACATTATAGAAGTTGCAATCAAATAAGAACATGTACCACAAAATCAATAAATTCAATTGGAGACTCAGTTATATACAAAAACTAGAAAGAAAGAGGAAGCTTCTAAAGATGTGAATGTATATTTGAGGAAGCTTCTAAAGATGTGAATGCATAAAATATACAGGGAAATGTGGAAATTCCACAACCAACACTAAGGAGATCTATATAGGGAAAAAATATTCCTAAGAGGTATAACTATTATGTTTCATTTATTACTTTGATTACTACAAATGAGGAACCTTCTTGTTATCATGAAGTAATGGATGATATAGAAAGTGATAAATAGAAGACAATAATGAAAGAAGAAACAAATGCCTTGGAGAATAACAAAACTTGGTACCTAGTAGAACTTCCAAAGGACAGAAAATTTGTTAGGTGTAAGTGGGTCTACAAACTTAAAAATGGTATTGATGGTAAAGTTGAAATATACAAAGCAACATTAGTAGAAAAAGGGTATTTTCAAATGGAAGGTATTGATTTTCATGAAAAAATTTCACTAGTTGTTAAGCTTGTTTTTATTCATATGGTATTAGCACTAGTTTGACTTGATCTTGATTCAAACAGTTAGATGTTAAAATAGAAATTTTACATGGAGATTTGGATGAGAAAATGTATACGGAAAATCCAAACGAGTTTGTTCAAGATTGCAAAAGAATATATGTTTGCAAGGTTAATAAGTCATTATATGTCTTGAAGTAGTCTCCTAGGAAATGGTACGAAAATTTTAATTCCTTTATGGTGAGCCAAACTTTTACTAAAAGTGAGTATGCCCAGTGTGCTTATTTGAAAATTGTAAATGGTATATTCATTATCTTGGTGTTATATGTTGATTCCATGCTTGTTGCAAACAAAAACATGGTTTAGATAAACAAGTTAAAGTCTCAATTGGCTAGGACTTTTGCTATGAAGGCTCTAGGACAAACAAAACAATATTTGGGCATAAAAATACACAGAAATGGTAAAAAAAGTAAGCTTTGGTTATCACAATAAAAGTATATGTAGAACATACTCATGACATTCAATATGAATAACATGAAACCTATAAATATACCTTTGGCTTCCCATTCTAAGATTTCTTCAATTTTATGCGAAGAAAAGAAGTATACGTCTTGTGTTTCATATGCTAACGTGGTAGGAAGTTTAATGTATCAAATGGTATAGACTAGACTAGATATTTCTCATGCAATTGATGTTTTCAATGGATACATGGCAATTCTAGGTAGATAGCATTAGAAAGTAGTGAAATGGGTGCTTTAGTATCTAAGAGGCACAAGTGATTATTACATCACCTTTAATGGGAATAATGATCCATTTTCTAGAAATGTTGGTTTAGATTCATGATTTGGACAAGTGGATATCTACTTCAAGTTATGTCTTTACTCTTACAAGAATATCTATTAGTTGGATGTCAAAGCTTCAAGAAATAGTTGATGTATCCATTACCGAGGCAAAATTTATAGTTATCTTGCATGCATGCAAGGAGGAAATACAATTAAATGGTTTATTAGGTGAGTCTAGAAAAGTGTAGGACAAGGTGAATCTATTTTGTGATAGTGAGTGTTATTCATTTGGTTACCAGTCCAGTGAATCACAATATGACCAAGCATATTGATATTAAATACCATTTGGTTAGATAGGCTATTGATGGGGTGGAGTAATTGTTAAAAAGTCCACACTTAAGAAAATTATGGAGATAAGTTTACAAAACCAGTTTTGTTAGAGAAGCTATAATGGTGTTTGGCTTCTCTTGGTTTGCAAAAACATGATGAATGAGCTTAGGCAAGGTATCAAGTAAATTGTTATCAAGGTGGAGATTATTGAAACTTTGACATCAATTAAAAGAAAATTTATTGTAAAAAGCAAATTTATTTCAAGAAATCATTTGTGTAACGGTGGTGGCTTACATAATGATGACAATTAATGTAATGCATATAATAGTATGAAGATAATTATGTATCTGTGTATCATGAGAGGCATATGTAAGTGGTTTTTTGTAAGCCTAGTGTGAGAAGATTAAAGTCATGATTCTTAAACAATAAAAATACCAATATGTTGCCCCATGGATGTTTCCTTGACATATTTAAAGGGTTTTCCACATATATTTTTGTCTTGTTTGAATGCCTCTTTTATCATGTTTCATTGTTTCTCTGCATCTATATTTTATGTGGGCTCATGTATACCAATAATCAGTGCATAACTATTCTCGACGTCATTAAAAAATCATTTCTATGGCCAATAAAAACATAGATGACAAGGTTGATTTCATAAGAAATGCATTAGCGTATCCTTTAAATCAATGGCCAGGTACGCACTAACAATCATCTATGTCAATATGATGACTAATGGGCTAAAATCACCTCATCCATGACATGTTTTTTTACATTTATGTTCTTGGTTCATGCATAGTAGATGAAATTCCTAGCTAATTCTATCACTCCATAGTTATTATTGAAAGTTATGTTCATGTATGTTCCTATACAATAAAAAATTAGTACAATTGATAAATTAACATAAGAGAAACAATGTTAATAGAATCTTAAAAGATGAATAATGGTATACATATAGAAGTACATAAAATGTACCTGAAAATTCTTAACTAAGAAAACTATAAAACTCAAATTCTTGTGTTTCTTTCATTGTATTGATAAAGTAGTTCACAACACAACATTTAGGTATTCTACAACATCACCCAACTTTAATCTACCAAGTGTTATTATATTACAATGGGTTTAAAACAAACCAACCACCATCCCCCACTTTTGTCAGCCAATAAGTTATATAAAGATGCATAGTGTATCTTCAAAGAATACAACATATATCCAACACCCCTAACTAGACAACCTCACTACCATGTCAATATTATTGTTCATGTATGCCATGCCTATTTGAATAAAAGGGCCATTTTTAATTATTTATTTCTCACACATGAAATTGCATTCATCCCCAATTGTGACCTAAAGTTAATTACATGTTATCTCTCCAACCACTCAAGTGTGAATTTGTATTTCCTATTGCTATATATATATATAAACACACAGTGAATATTTGTAGATATTTTTCTCAGCATATATCCTCCAATTAATTAATTATATATATCCTTTTCTGAACATACATCCTGCTGTGAATTAATTTTATTTGTAGTGAATATTTGTGGATATTTTTGCATACACCCTACAATGAATATTTATATGTGACGAATCTTTGTGAATATTTTTTTGGGCATACATCCTGAAATGAATTAATTTTATCTGTGGTGAATATTTGTGGATATTTTTATGGGCGTATATTCGACCACATATCTAGGGGGATTAATTATTTATGATGAATATTTGCAACGATTTCCCTTGCATACATCCTACAAGAAATATCTACGGGAATTTATTTTTCCTGCAATGAATATTTGAGGTGTCACAAACATTTATTTAGTCTGGTATATACTCTTTGGTCTACAACATTACACCAGCAATAAATTTGTAGCAATATACAAGAAAGAACATTGTGACATTATACTCTATAACAATATACTCAAATGCTCATAATCTAGGTAGATAGGTTCCTTTTATTTATTTTCTTTCTTCTTTCTTATTTTTTAATTATGATCACCTTATCACATATGCCAACCTCAACCTAACCATAGAAAGCCAAGAAAAATCACATTAGAAAGTCATTATGATCATACTAATTTATTAGAAAAGGGGTGAGAAGAAAAAGAAGTGAAACACAAAAAAAATAAAGTTACTTGTAATGCTTGAAAACAAATTTAAATTGTTAGTAGAGAAGCTAGAGAACAAAACATTCGAGTTTGAAACTCAATTGAAAAAAATGGAAAAGGTTACAAGAAATGGAAAATTAGAAACAATAAAAATTTTAAGAAAATTGCACATTTAGAGAAAATTTTAAAGACTTAAAATAAAATCTAAATAACAATTTAGAGCTATGTAGTATCACAAATAAATTAGACATCAAACCCATGAAAAAATAAATGAACAAGCTAATTGAGTATATCATTAGCATAATAAAAGAACTTTGAATCTTAAAATTGTTGGTATAAAAAAAGTAGAAAGGTGAAGACACACTAGCAATAGTAAAATAAGAACTAAAAAGTAAGTCACAAATTGAAACAACTTATCTCATAGAAGCAAGAAGGTTGGGAAATCTACTCAAGCATAAAGACAGATTCATTTGTATTAGGGTTAGTGGCGATGAACATAAATTTGGCATACTCAGTAAATATCCAAGCTTAAATGGGACAAGAATCTTTATAAATGAGGACCCCATTCCAGCAAACCAAATTGAGTTAAGGAAGGAGGTTCAAAAGGTAAAAGAAGCCAAAAAATAGGGAAAATGGGAAATCATTAAGAATAGAAAAGCTATGATTAGAGATAGATACCAAAATGAAGTAATAAATATGAATTTGGAACACTTTGGATCATTTTTTGGAACTATAGTGGCTTTCCATGGCATAGAGGTCCTATGTTCAGTTGGATCTCAAGTGAAATTAATATTATTTTTTTAGTTGAAACTTGGGAGCATGATAAATCTAAGGTCCCTAACATAAATAGATTCACTTTGTTATTAGCATGGAACAAGAAATCCTCTCGCAGAGAGATTGGAGTAATAGCTTGTTATATAACACAGAATATTTATCATCACACTTGGGAAAATGTTGGTTCCAATGCCCACATTTTTCAGATATTCAACGTCTGATATTCAACACCTTATTACTCTAATCCAACGAGACCTGATGATTTGTTTCATCGGTACGGAGTTGGATTTCCAATGGTTGAGCATCGGTAATCAACGTTAAAATGATTTTTTGTGATGGGAGTGTTATAGCTCTTCTACCCTAGATGCCAAAAATGGTGACGCTTTGACATCATATATTCAATGACGTATTAGCCTAGTCTGACGAGTCAGTCCGACAGTTGAGTGTCAGATAAGCGACATTATAACAAGTTTGTGCGACGGGAGCTTCAATGGTTCGTTCCATTGGTAAAGCGTCATATATCTAACGGTTGGTCCCATAGTCAGATATTCAACAATTTCCACTTACTGTCGAATATCCGAAGAACTTCTATGCATTAAAAAATATATATAATTTGATCCAAGGATATAAGAAAACGCCCTTAAGGGTGGAAGAAGAGGAGAGAGATAGCATACCATATTGTTATTTTAGAGATTTTCTGTCAAGAGACATTTCCCTATTGCATAAATGAGCCCAGTCTATGTTTATTGCTCAAGAAAGGGTGATGATAAAGGCACTGGAGAGGATCACCCTACTTTGAAGGTAGGTATATATATACATACACATACATATATATATAGTATATAGCTATTTCCCTCTTTTAAATATTGTTGTATATGATATCATGATGTGTGTCTTCATGTTATGATTAAATCATATTGTTTTCACTAACTTTCCTTTGATTTAAGGCAAAGAATAATCTTCATTTGTTTGCGATTGTGTTAGGTGACAGGTTCTAAGCATTAGAATGAAACCATTTGGTGATCGGGAGGAAGATATTTGGCTATTGGATCAAGTGCATATTCTAACCTCACATGTAAAGATAACCAATTGATTCATGCTTCCATTGTTTCTACTTTTGTGAAAGGATTGTGTACATAAAGATTTAAGGGAAATCTACTTAGTTTTCTATATATAGTATACTAGATCTCGAGGTGGGATCTACAAGACAAAATTCCATTTATGCTAGTGTAAAAAGCTTGTAGATAAATATACAATTATCCTTTATCAAATGTTATTTATGGTGGTATGCTAAAATTTACTCAACACCATCAATGATCCTATAACACACCCCCTTACATAACCAGGTGTGGTCACTATGTTAATCCAAGACTCAACGTGTGGTTAATAGAAATGGTGCAATTTTTTTTTTTTGAAGGAGATTGTTATGAAACCAACTCACAAAACGATAGAAAAGAAAGATCAACACCTTATAAATCGGCCTCTTCAAGGGGGAAACCTCCTTTACATTACACAAATGAAAAATTCTTGGAAGATACAAATCAAAAGACCTCCTTTCTATATATAGGAGTCTAAGGTGCCATAATACAATAAGAGTCGACATAACAATAATAATGTAACTGCACAATAATAACAATAGTGGGCTTCTATGGATTCTCTCTAATCTATTGGGATCAGTGTTATTTTTTTGTTCGGCTCTCGCTGCAAACCTTTGAGCCCACAACCTGCGCGTTTGATTGACAGAGAGCGCAACCGCTCTCGGTCACCCTATTCCCTACGGGTGAATCTGCCTGGGGCTCTCTTTCATCTTGTGGGCGAGCTGGTTAATGGAGCACTGCATTGTTTTTAGACAAGCCCATCCCCTAGGGCTTGCGGCCATGGAGGCACTGGGCACTCCCCAGGCGTCCCCTCCTCCTCCTCTGCCACTCTCGCCTTTTGAGGCCTTCAATCGGCTTCTGGCAGGGCTTCCAAAGAAGAAGAATTCTGAAGTCACGAAATTTGTTAAAAAGCTGGATGATATCCCTGTGATCTCTCTCCCTCCTGAAACCCCAATCCAAGTTGCTTTGTCTTTGGCCGAACGGGCTCTCATCGGCCAGTTTACTGGGCTATGGCCGTCCCCAAAATCCACTGGGAGCTGGGTCAACAGAAATTGGGCGTCGCTGATCAAAGAAAGTATTACTTCTTACTTTCTGGGGAGAGGATACTTCCTCTTCAAATTCACTGCAAAGGAAGACAAAGATATGATCTTCCAAAACGGCCCCTACTTCATAGGTCCTCAGGGTTTGTATCTGAATAAATGGACCCCGGATTTCGATCTGGTAGTAGATGTGCCCAAAGCAGTGCTGGTATGGGTTAGACTCCCAAATCTCGCAGTCCATTTTTGGAATTGGGACTCACTGATGCACATTGGAAATGCCCTGGGGAAATTTATAGATCGAGTGAACAATAAGGACCAATATGACTGTGCCAGGATTTGTGTAGAAGTAAATCTGTAGATAGGGCTTCCTGAGGCCATCAAAATAAATGTAGGAAGTTGGACGCATTTGCAGAAACTGGATTATGAGCAGTTTCCCTTCAAATGTCGGAAATGTCACGTTTATGGCCACTTCGCCAGAGGCTGCCCAACCAACAATGAGGTTGTGCAGGGGAAGGAGGATGGATGGAATCAAGTCAAGCACCCCAAACCTCCCAAGTCACAGAAGCCAAGAGGCCCTAATGGCAAAGGACCTCATCAGTCTTTTGCTCAACAGATCCTGCCTAAACCAGCTTCAGAAAATAAGTTCGACCCTCTTAGCTCGCAACCAGGGGAAACCCAGGAGGTAGAGATCCAAAAGGAGACAGAAGCTACGCAAGAGATCGAGAACCAAAAACCAGTCTCTCCAAGCAAAGGTACATCTTCAGCCTCCCTTAAAGGTACAAGTGTTGAAAACCCCAAAGGTAAGAACTTAGAAGATAATGAAGAAGAGCAGGACACGGACGAGTCAGAGGAGGAAGGATAAATAGGGGAGTCCCAAACCTCGGTAAGAAGATCAATGAGAGGTCGTAAAACTGATAGGGAAAAAAGAGAGCAGAAGACATACAAACATAAACTACAAGGCAGCCAGCCAACTCTGGAAAAACTGCTAGCCTCAAAGCCTAGGATATTGAAAAACTAGCCCCAAGGCTCTAAGGGAGCCCACCAGAAGAAAAAAAAATAATGAAGGTCATCTCCTGGAATTGCAGAGGTATGGGGAGCAAAGTCAAGGAAGAAGCCACGAGAAGCCTAATAAGAGCAGAAACTCCAGACATACTTCTCATCCATAGCCTTCCTGTAAGCAAGCAAGAAACTTTGGTTTAAAAGTGAAGCAAGAGAAGTCTCTGCCAGGGGCGCCTCGGGAGGGATTGGCACTCTATGGAATGCAAATAAATTTGCAGTCATCCGTGAGGCTAGCAACACTCATTGGTTGCTGCTGAAAATGTAGAATTTGGATACTAATGAAACACTCTGCCTCTTCAACGTTTACTCTCCAGTCAATGCAGGGGAAAAAAAGGTTTGTTGGGATTCAATAAGACATCAAGCAAACTTCATGAACCTGGAAAATATTATTATTGCTAGAGACCTCAATCTCACCCTTCACTCATCTGAAAAAAGGGGAGGTAGTGCAGTCCGTGATCCTGCAAGGGAATGGGCGGAGGATCTTATGCAGGACTCGGACTTGCTAGATATCAAGGCTTCTTCCGGTAAGCACTCTTGGACTAACAAAAGAATAGGCCCTGGTCATATTGCTGCTAGATTAGACAAATTTTTCATTCAAAGCTCCTATTTTTTGCTTGGTCTAGAGACCAGAATGCACATCCTTGCTAGCAATATCTCAGAATTGTTGATGCCTTGAAAATCGATGCAACAACATCGGGGAAAACCACTCGGTCTGGAACTTAATGCAGCTCCTTTTCCGTTTGGTGTGGTGGCTCTGACTGGAAATAATGGGACCAGTTTCCCAATGATGAATAAAAAGGGGGATGGATAAAGGAGTGGTTTTCTAATAAAATGGTAATGGATGAATGATTTAATCTAAAAAATTAAAAATATGAATAACTATCCTATCCCGGAAAATTTCTGTTTTTAGTGTAACTTTTGATAATCTTTATCCACAAATAGGCATATAGATGACTCTATTGGTAAACAAAGACATTCATTCATATGATAATTACTTTTTTCAAGTAGTTTACAAAGTAATCATTAAAACATTATTACACTTATCCTTTATATATCACTGATACATATATGACTAAAAGAATAACATTCCTTAGACATTAAATAGTGAAAAATATAAGGATTGTTGTTGAAAACATATACATATATCCAATGATAGCAAGAGTAATCAAATGACGATTCACATAAAAGTATGAAACAAGATCATAGATAATAGTACCATATGTGCTTTGAATCACTCCCGATATCAATTGCATTCAAATTCCTTTTCCCAACTTAGAAACACTTTCACATCAAGGCAATAGTGCACATCCCATCAAAACTTTCTTTGTTAGAGTTCGGAATATTGGCCCAGTCTTTATAAAAAATATACCAGAAGCACAATAGTGCAACTTCCAGGTTTGAGTTTTATACAAAAACTGAGGACCCTTTCTAAATGCATGAAAGGGTCTATAAATACTAATTAAACTAACTAACTACAAAAATAAAATGCTATTAATTGGTACAACTAAATCTTGAGTATCTTCTCCACAACAGGTTTGTTGGTAGTCAGCAGCATGATTCATTATTTCGGATGTTCTCCTTTTGATTTGAGTTGGCAGATTGCAAGCATCGGTTCCAATTCTGGAGGACAACTGAGACGAGAATGGAGTTGAGCTGAGTATGTGGCATCATGGATTTCGGGAATGATACAACCGATTGCATCGGTTAAACATTTGAGGGCGTCCCTTTGACTGTATGGTTTTACTAAGAAAAACCAATAGTTATCCCAAGTTAAACTTTGGATGCCAGCGATTGGTCTTCCATTCTTCTCCAACTCTTGATTGCATGCTTGCTCCGATGTCTTAGCTAACAGCAATTTATCTGGGATGCATTGTGAAATCATGTTAGACAGATAAAGGGTGTTATTGATTAGCTCAATTAAATTACTTGTAGATAATCTACATCTGGAAACCTCTCTCTCTACGTTCATCAGCTGTGACTGCCATTCTAAGAAAAGGATCTCCTTGTGTGATTCTAGGATTTTGGGTAGATTTGCTGCCTGCCCCTCATTGGTGTCTTGCCAAGCAAGAAAGTTTGTCAGAGTCTCATCGGCATGTTCCAAATCTTGCCTAGCATCGACTGATTTGTCAACTATTGATGTCGTTATATCACAAAGGGGCTCAACCAGAGAAATGTTATGACATAACAGTCTTAACTGTGTAACCAATGCTTTGTTAATCTGTAGCACTTCGGACCGGAAATCTGCAGGTTGTGGAAGACTCTTGAACTTCTCTACTTGAAGTGATAGCTGAGCGATTTTCTCATCTTTTATTTTCATCATTAGTTCATTCATTGTCTTTAACCTGGCCAATGCTTCGGATAATTCTTTTTGCTTTTGTATTGCACTTGAGTCTATTCTCTGTTTCTCTTCAAGCAATTGCTTATTCAATTGATTGTTTAATTGTTGTTGTGTTGATAGTTGTTGTTCCAACAGTTCAATTTTCTGTTGTGCTTCGGACACCTGTGATTTCAATAAAACAATTGCCTGGTCCTTTTCTTTAAGTAGATTACTTACTTCCGATGCCTTGTCCATAGTGGCTGTCGAATAAGATCCAACATATTCAGAAAGCTTTGTTAGGTCATCGGAAGGGTTAAACTCTTCTTTCCACACTACATTAGCTATCTCTGTTTATGCTGGAAACAGGGAAGATTGATCAAGTCTTCTCCTTTTCCTCCGTCTTTTCACTACATCCCTGTGTTTGGGACTGTAAAAGACATCTAATGGAGGTATGTCCTCCACCTGCAAAATAATTTGATTGGAGTGATCTTTTGGAATCATTTCTAAATCTGTGCTAGGGCGTAGGCCGTTGGTTCCTTCATTTGGACCCGTTGTTGACACTGTATCTTGTCCATATGTTACTTTGGGTGTATTGGCACCTTTTGGACCTTCCAGATTGCTTATAATGGAGTCAAATTGCTGCCATTCTTGGAGTAGTTTAGGATCAATCTGAGTATCCACATTGATATTTTCACTGCCCTTATCCTGTTCTTTTTTCTGCTCTTTCTCCTATTCTTTCTCATGTTCTTGTTCTTTTCCTCTTTCGAGAATTTTTCCTACAGCAGGAGGTTTGTCAATGATTTGTTGTTCAGGATCGCTTGATTGTGTTGTCGGGGTAGTAGCTAATAAGTCCAGAGGTAGAGTTTGAAACCTTTGTTCTCTGAGCTTATTGAATTCTACTAGCCTTTCATCGTTATATCTCATTTTGGCCAGCATGTGTACCTGGAATAATGACTCTGTCAAAGAAAACAAGTCATCAGAATCATCTTTCTCATGATCAAACCTTGTAAGTTTGGCTTGTTCAAGCACGTTATAGGCAACTTTCCTTGGATCGAATTGCCTATTAGGAATGGTTACAAGGTTGAGCATGTTTATTTTCTCTGCTTCCTTCTCCGCATGCTTGTAGTCGTGCAAAGTATAAACACCGCATCTCAAAGGAAAAGTAGGCCAAGCCTGCTTTTTTGAAGTCCTAAGAGTCTTGGATGTTCCTGTGGTTGTAATTTGATAGGCCAATTCTCGGGCTAACAGCTTGTCAGGTATATATAAAGGAAGGACATGAGGTCTTGCAAGGCTACCAAAAACCCTTATGTATGTGAACTTATCTTCCCCAAACCAATTTCCTACAGTGGTTAGGTCAATCTTTGTTTCTGAAGAAATCTTTGGGGCAGGCTTATCAAAAATAGCATAGTAAATAGGCAACATAAAACCATTACAGATTTGGTACAAGTGGTCCTTATAGTACGCTTTCCACAGCTTTTGGTGATAAATGTGAATTGGCATGGGGTCTTGTGAAGTCCATCTCCACCCCAGTACAGGAAATTCAGAATTGAAACAAAGAGTATCTAAAATATAAGCACTAAAATAAAACGGAGAAATAGACCTATCGGTCACGTGAGTTTTATTTCTAAACTCAAGAATTGCAGTGGCTAATTTATCTGACAATATATTTCCCCAATCCATTACTTCACTGTTAACTGCCGCTTCCATTAAAGGAACCATTTCAATAGTGAATTTTGCAGAATCATGTAATCCCCAAATTCTACCCATCATTGCCCCGGCATAACAGTAAGGAGAACATAATGAATCTACAAAGTACTTACCTGAAGATTCATGTTTGTGCCTTGCGGGGTTTTATCTCCACTCCCGTATTGGGGCCGATTCAGTCTCATTCTCACTTGCGAACTTCTGAAGAAAGGCTTTATTGTAATTCTTTTGAGGTTCGGGCAAGTGATACATTTTCCTTAAGTCATCAGGTTGAAATGAGCCGAAGACCCTTCCGTCAACTGTGCAAAATGTTATGTTTAAAACCAGGATCTCCTATACTGCCCATTGCACTACATCAGTGTATGGAAGAATCTTTTCACGAGCTGCTATTCCGTGTAGATATGAGTCAACTAAATCTTTCAAGGAAGCCTCTGATTTTCTAGTTGAATCTGCGGCAGCTTGTACTGATACTGTCTCAAGCTCCTCTGCTTCAATTAAATTATATATGCTTTGCCAACTTGTGTTTCCAAGGCCAAGATACGTAGGGTCTGAAATCAATCCCTTTTTGCTTGGTCCTGGATCAGTGGTGGATTGCACTGTTACTGCGGGAGCCGCTGATGCCGCGAATATCTTGGATTTCTTTCCCATTTGGTCTGAACTTGTTGTTTCGGCCGAGCTCTGCGCAAGGAATAAAATGAACGTGATACAGAGAATAGGTAATGTGAGCCAATATGAAAGAATTAGCGAATAATGAAGGATTAAAATGATACTGCCGCAGATACAATCTCAGGGAAGATCTCGGCATAATTGCTTCATTAATTGGCCGCTTAACCTGTCAATCATGGTAAAGGAGTTTTAAATACTCATCATATCATTTATATGCCGAATGATTCATTCAAGTGTGGCTTGAGTTTTTTGGTGGATAATCACAAGTAAA
Organism: Pinus taeda; assembly: GCA_000404065.3. Taxonomy (NCBI): domain Eukaryota; kingdom Viridiplantae; phylum Streptophyta; class Pinopsida; order Pinales; family Pinaceae; genus Pinus; species Pinus taeda. The sequence goes on along the minus strand of APFE031388794.1, from coordinate 13,780 downwards.
TCGCTATCGGGAACGGGAAGGCTTTTAATAATAATCCAAAATAATGCATGCAAACCTTTTAAATCTATTTTGAAACTCGCGCCTTGATTTATCGAATTGCAATCGGGGATGAGCTTGGGTCGTAATAATTATGTTATAGCAAAAATTGCCAATCCCCGATAGCGATACGCCTTATCGCATCGGGAGCTTTAAAGATGTCTTTAACTTGCACTGCGTTATATCCCCTGATTGTCGATAGCGATATCACAGCGGAGAAATATGGGAGGGCCTTTTGTTATATTTGCTGCTCGCCTTTCCCGATAACCGATAGTTATTCACTTTTCGGATCGGGGTAAGTCAATGGGTGTTTATATTATGTTTTCTTCATCGTTGTGATATGCGATCTTGCAATCGCTTTATCGCAATAATAAAGAATTTTATATTTATTCATAAGACCGATTTCATTATTGTTCAAAAGGTTTATAATATTATGTTTCCTTTGGACCTTTTGATTAAGAATTTTCTAATGATGAGTTGATACCAATTTATTCACACATATATGTTTAAAAGAGACCTATTTCATATTATAGTTAGAAAGAAAAATTTTATGAAATGGGGGGTTGTTGTAAAACACAACAATTGGCGATTCACTGGGAGAAACAGTTATCTCTGAAAAATGTTGAAATACTTAAGCTTTCTTTATATAGAAATCTTATCTAAGAGGAGAATTCTAATATAACTAGGTATATATAAATTCTGAATATAATAATAACTATTTCTGCTATTTTCTTCTCT